>CAUYRT010038503.1:0-14372 GCA_963574885.1 Lepilemur ruficaudatus
GGGAACTTGGGGTGCCACCGCTCTGCCGAGACGGGGGCGGGGGGGGGGTGGCGGCGCCAGGGCAGGCTCTGAAAGGCTAAAATCCTCCCCGCCCTCGGCATGTCAATACAGAACCCAGGGGGTCCTTTCAAATTTTGGATACATACATAGCCCAGACGCACGAGATTCCATTCAGTATCCCAATGGTGTGCTCGTTATTCCGCGGCACGCTTACAGAGCCGTTTCGTTATTTTGATTGTCGCTTCTGACGTTATGAAGAAAACACCAAACACTCTGTGACAGTGAGGATGTTATCTTCGATTCTATTACCGGATATAACATCCGATAGTCTTTTAATACACGTATTTCACATCTCATACGATGAGATGTCAAACAAATCAGAGCTTGTTTTAAGTTGGATTACTCTGCTGCAAGACAGGAGTGCCACGGCGCTCGTTTGGGAGGCGATGCCAGGAAGCACAAGCAGGGCTGCGAGGAGGGTGAAACGCGAAAGAAAAAGAAGTCCGTAAAGGCTAAGTTTTCAGTCAGATTTACCCTTACGTATATTTCTAAGTTGTCAGTCACAACTCTAACGTCACCGCACGCCTTTGGTGTATTTTCTAGAGTGACGTATCTGCTAACTCAGAGATAAGCTATGCTTTGCGTGCTGCCGGGGTGGTTAAATAGAGCGTGAATCTGAATCACCTGGAAGGCTTGTGAGACTTTTGTTTTTTTAGGCCGGGCACGGGTCGCTCATGCCTGTAATCAGAGCACTCTTGGAGGCTGAGGCTGGCGGATTGCTCCTTGTTTCAGGAGGTCGAAACAAGCCTGAGCAGAAGGGAGACCCCGTCTCTACTAAAAACAGAAAGAAATTCATTGGCCAACTAAAAATATATAGAAAAAATTAGCCGGGCATGGTGGCTCTTGCCTGTAGTCCCAGCTACTCAGGAGGCTGAGGCAGGAGGATCGCTTGAGCCCAGGAGTTTGAGGTTGCTGTGAGCTAGGTTGATGGCACGGCACTCTAGCCCAGGGAACAGAGTGAGACTCTGTCTCAAAAACAAAAAAAATCACATTAGAAAATGTATGTTTTAGATAATACCGATCAAGTTGTTAAGAAATTATATGTGCCAAGGATATAATGTTCAGATAATGAATATGAACATTATTTTAATATTCCCAGTTGTTTTTCTTTTTTTCCCAGGTTTAGGAAAATCTTTATATTTCTTTTATAAATCTAAAGAACAGATTTCAAATGCTGTTATCCACTGCAATGCATCCTCTCAAGTTTAAAGGCCCTCTAAAAACAATGTTGAAAACACTGCATTATCTGTAAAAATGATCAATAGCTCCAAATTAATAAAGTGCTCAATTTAAGAGTTTTCCCAAATCACAATGGCATGCTATAAAAGGTGGCAAGTTCTATTTTCTAATTAATAAGACAGAGTAACACTTATTCCTTTTATTTATTAGCTTCTAAAACTAATGCAAAAAAATAGTAATGCATGCTAACTATAGAGAAAGAAAAAAGTTGTTCCCAATCCCACTACAAATAACCCTTTGGATATGCTTTTCTAAAATTATGGCTGAGAAACAAATACACAAATGCACAGAAGTATTCCAGTTAAAAGCTGAGACTGCCAGACATATAGAAGAAATATCCGTATTCAATGGAAAGCTAGATCAGATGTCTTTCAGGACCATTTCAAGGCTATGATTTTCAGATTCTTTTAGAGTATGCCAGTCACTTTAATTATCATATTTAAAACAACAGATTCCATATTACAATGATAAGTAAAGCTAAAAAATTTTGGAGTTTTAGAATAGTTCCGAAAATACATTTCACCTGGAATTTGCTATTAAATTACATATTTAAGACAAAAATGAAATGTGTCAAAATAGAATTCATATTAGAACGTGGTGAGATTCTTCTCAAGCTGCAGAACAGTTTCCTTAAATGCTGAATCCTCCGCCCAATTGACTTTACTTCCCAAAATGAGGTTCTGGAACACATGTTGAATGACTGTACTAATGTGTATCTCCTTCTGTAGGTTTTGTTGTATGGTTTTTATCTTGTCTGATTTTTCCATATTATCCAAATCATTTTTCTCTTTGTTCTTTTCAGCCCGTATTTCTGCAAGCTTACTTTCTGAAGCTTGTTTTAATTGCAATTTCTTCTTTCTAACTTCAAGCAGTTTTTCTTCTAAATCCCAAGATTCCTGCTGTGATTTCATTATGAACTTATGAACACATTTAATATTTGTTTCCTGTTATCCATGAGCACGCTTGAAGTCAATTTTCTCCAGGTTTTTTTTAAGTACAGTTGAAAGCTGGAGCCTATTTAATGCAAGATTTTTCATTTCCAAAGCAATTTTTACCTCTTCAATTTCATTTTCCAAAGCTTCAATTTTAGCTTCCATTTGCTTGCCTTGCATGATTTGTTCTGGAGTTTTTTCTTCATTTGTATCAACCATTGATTTATATTCTAAGAGTTGTTGTGTTCTCTGTGCTCTCAACCTGAGCAGCAGGGTCATGCGGTCCTCACTGCGCACCTCCTGGGCGCCGGCGACCTAGGACAGCCTGCCTGCCTCGCCTGCCCCCGCGCAGTCTGCGGGCTCGGGGGCGCCTTCTTTCTCGGGCTGCTTCTCCATCGCGGGCTAGGGCGAAGAGCTACAGCACTCAGGGAAGGCAGAGGCCTCTCAGAAGCTGTCGGCTTTCCCTCCTGTTTTTCTTTTTTAAGAAAGATTTTTAACAATAGTTTTTCAAAAATTCCACTTTAAAGGTCCATGAATATTATAGAATCTGTTAGCCAACATAAAACTATTTCAAAAGTGATTTAATTTTAATTAATTTTAACTCTTCTTTCACTTCTAAAATGTATACTTCTTTCGACACTAAATTATGTGATCACCCTGGCCATAGCTCTGGCTGTATGGGGCTGCCCCACAAGTGCTGTGGCCTTCGGGGTGGACAGAAGCCTCCATCAGGAATGATGCAAGGGTGTGTACATCCCAAACTTACTCCCCTGCAACCTGCCAGTCTCTGCTTGAGCTTTCTGCCACCACTAAGAGTAAGGCTGTACAGTCCACTCAGGGAAGGCTGGGGGACAGTGGAAAAATCTGAAAGGCTGTGGAAACTGGCTGGCTCAGCAGATGAAGGTCGCCAGCCTCGGGCAATGACGCAGGAAACCTGAGGTGAGACCAGGGAGAGCAGGTGTTAGGTGCAGGCTTTAACACGACAACCCAAGGACCTCAGGAATGTCGCACATTAAAACAAGTCCTTGAGTGGCTGCAGTGATCACCAAAGAGGCATCTGCCACAGTGAATACCCCACTGGGCTAAGCCTGGCAGTGGGTTCTTTGGCTTAGGGAAGGTCTCAGGGAAGGGGTTTGGGGGCTTCTTTTCAATCTTCTAAATGGGTTCACAAACCAGTGTACTTTGAAAATCAAGAAAGCATCTGATGTGGACCCAGTGGGACAGTGCAGCCATGCTCATTAAGTAAAGAGGTGTGTAATCACAACCTTCATTCCTACTTGGTGCTTACCTTGGAACAAAGAGCAATAAAATGGGACCACCAAATACTCACAGTTCAGATCCCACCTTTAAGCTGGTGGATCTTCCATGGGAGCATTCTGTCCCCCAGGGGCCACTTGGCAATGTCTGCAGATATTCTAGGTTGTCACAACACAGGAGTGGTGGGCAGAATGATGCTAAACACCCCACAGTGCAGAGGGCAGGCCCCACCACAGGTAATGGTTCAAGACCAAATGGATCATGCTATTCAAATAGGTTCAAGCACACTCTTCCTCAGTGGTGTGGCCCAAAATGCATTGTATACATTCACTCACCTCCATGCTACAATTAAGCCTTCATCTCTGCTGCGTGAGTGAATTGGACCTCACCGTGGTAACTTCACAAGGTTGTGTTTAGAACAGAATCTAAGGAAGGCCAGCATGCATCACCTGGGCCGTCCTCCTGCTACGCACATGACTCTCAGCTTTGCTCCAGCCTCAGCGCAGCGTACAGGAAGGAGCCCCAAGCCACCCCACCCCTGTTCCAGCATATAACTTTATATTGTTTCTGAAGAGCCCAAAAATCTAGTTATTTTATTTCTTCACTTGCTTATGTCTGTTCTTGTCCCCAACAGAATGTAAACTCTACAAAGCAGTGTCAAGTAGAGTAAGAAACTCCAACACTTGTTGAATTAATGTCAAAAATAAAACAGTATCTTCTGACACTCCCATAAGTAAATGAGACATTTAGCATAATTCTTCCTATTCTCACCTTTAGGTCAGAGGTTATGAATACAGTTTTTAAACTGTTTTATGGGGACACAGCCACACCTTCTTACTCAGGTATGTCTTTGGCTGCTCCCAGCTAGAGATGGCACTGTCCCAGAGAGGAGGAGCTCTGAAAGAGACATTCCATGGCCCATGAGCTGCACTGCCTGCCTCTTTACAGAAGTGTGCTGACCTCTATTTTACATTCCCATTATCATCTTTTTTCACATTATATTTTCTCTTTCAAGAATGTTCTTTTGCAAATTGGTATCCGCATACACAGTGTAATACTACATAGCCACATAAAGAATGAAATCTTGTCATTTGCAACAACATGAATAAAACTGGAGAGCATTATGTCAAGTGAAATAAGCCAAGCACAGAAAGACAAATCTTGCATTTTCCTACTCATCTGTGGGATATAAATATTAAAATCAATTGATCTCATAGAGACAGAGAGTAGAATGACAGTTACCAGAGGCTAGAAAATATGATGGGGAGGCGGATAAAGTGGGGATGATTAATGGGTGCAACAATATACTTAGATACAGAATGAACAAAAAATAATTTTCTTTTGTTAAGCTCATTAGGTTTCCTATTCGTATCAATGGGAATTCCGACATTTCTGAAAATGACACTCTCTCAGCTTGAGAGAATGATCTGAGTCCCCTCACTTGCATGTTTTTTCTACCAGGAAGTTCCACAGCCGGAGGTTAGGATCCCTGCCTGTCTTCATTCCACAGGGCAAAGCTGCTCTTCTGTGCCTCGATCAATATCCACCACATCAAACATTCCTGGTCTTCTCCATCTTGACACATCTCCCAGCGAGGTCCCCAGGAGGGGCTTCCTGTCAGCATGGTTGAGCGGCCTAGGCAATCACAGACACATTTTCTGAGAAATAATACTCTCTCTGACAGAGCAGAGTTTTTAAAATTCCAGATAGCCACCTATCAATTTCATCCTGGGGAATCCAGATTTAATAGTAAAGATCAAGAGTAAAAGAACAAGCTTCCTGATACCTGAGTCAATCACCTTCTGGCTCCCAGGCCACATGGCACCCAACTGCACTTACGGTGGCAAAAAACCCTATTTGTATTCTTCATCCAACATGCAGACTGCTGGGCTGAACAGGTCTACTCATAAAGCACCTCCCCAGGCAGCTCGTGCAACTCCTGCCCTACTACAATATACGTAGGTCTGTTTCTCTTGTGGACGAAGAGCTGAGTCTCACTTATCTTGGTATTCAAGTGCCTACCTCCCTACACACTGCCACAACCAGGCACACAGTAAATAGCTATTGAATTAAATTCAATAAATGGCATCAACAAATTATTTCTTTAGGCATAAAAATAAAACCTTAGATCAGCTAAAAACAAAGGTGATTTAAAAAATGGATATATATAATTTGCAAAATACAAAGTTATCCCCAAGCCCTACTTTAAAACATTTGAACTACTTTAAAAAGAACAGTACCTCTGAATACCTGGAACACTGTTGACTTAGATTTGTAACCTAATTACATGGCAGGAACAACTACTCAGGAATGAATCGCTGCTTTCAACAAATCACCATAAAACAAATGAGAGTATGACTTTAAACAGTAACCACCCTCCTGCCCAAAGTCGAGTGAACATTTAAGAGTCTCTGCTTGAAGCAAGCACCTGAAGACACCATTCTAGTCCCCACACCCTCTCAACAAACAAGGCATACCCAAATACGAGACTTTCAAGGATGGTGTAGCCATATCAAATTAAATCCTTAAAAAATGTTTAAAAGACACAAAACTTGATTTTAAATGTGAAACAGGCATGCCTCTGCCATACCTTCACACACACTCCCCTGAGAAGAATATGGGTCTGACTGATGCGGGCAGCCCTGTCCATCAGGGAAGTCACAGCCCATCAACACTTGGGAGCTGAAGCCTGAAAGGCCCCTTTACTGGTCTCTTCCCATTTCTCAGAGACAGCTTCTACTGGCAAGATAAACAAACACCTTTTTAAATTATAATAAGAGGACTACAAACAAACTATATGCCAGTATCCCCATCTTAGTCCACTAGGGCTGGCGAATCCGAGCTCAATGTGCCAGTAGACCCAGTGTCTGGTGAAGGGAATCTTCCTCCTCCATACATGGCATCTTCTGGTTGTGCACTACCATGGTGGAAGGGACAGGGGAGCTCCCTGTGGTATGTTCTATAAGGGCCTTGCCCTTGTGACCCAATCGCCTAGCAAAGCCCCAACACCTCCTAATAACATCACACTGAAGGTTAGAATTTCAGCATGTTAATTTTGGAGGAACACCAACACTGACTCTACAGCAATTCTTTATAAATATAGATACACAAATCCTCAGCAAAATCTTATCAAACCAAATGCCACAGCATATTAAAAAGATTATACCTCATGACTAAGTGAGGTATAATCCCATATAAGTGAGATACCATATATGATACCATATGGGATACCATATGGATACCAGATACAATATGGGATATACCATATAAGTGAGGTGTATCCCATAAGAAAAACGTAGTTCAACATATGAAAATCAGTCAAAATAATACACCATTATGATAAGATAAAGGAAGAAAGTAACTTGATAACACCAATAGATACAGAAAAAGCATTTAACAAAATTTACCATCTTTTCATGATACAAATACTCAGTTAACTATGAATAGAAGGAAACGTCCTCAACATGATAAAGGCCATAAATTGAAAGCCCATAGCTAACATCACCCTCAATTTTGAAAGATTGAATGCCAGGCCCACTCTCACTTCTTCTATTCAACATTCTTCTAGAAGTTCTAGCCAGAGCAATTAAGTACAAAAAAAAAAATAATAAACGGTATCCACGTTGTCAAAGAAGTATTAATAGTAAAATTATGTCTGCTCACAGATGGCATGTTCTTATGTACAGAAAACACCAAAGATATCACATACATGCCCCCCAAAAATAGAGATAATAAATGAATTCTAAAAAGTGGAGGGTACAAAGTCAAAGAACAAAAATCATTTTTATTTCTCTACCCTTGCAATGCATAATCCAAAAAGGAAATTAACAGAACAACCCCATGTACAACAGCATCAAAAAGAATAATATATTAAGGAATTAACCAAAGAAGTGGAAGACTTGTACGCTGAAAACTACAAAATACTGATGAATGAAAGTAAACACCTAAGTAAATGGAAATACATTCATGTTCATGAATTGGAAGACAATATTTTTAAGATGATAATACTGCTCAAAGTGGTCTACAGATTCAATGTAATCCCTATCAAAATCCCACCATTATATTTTTACTTAAATAAACTCATCCTAAAATTCATGTGGAGTCTCAAGGGACCCCGAATACCTAAAACACTCTTGAAAAGGAATACCAAAAATAGATGTCCCCTATTGCTGATTTCAAAGCTTCCTACAAAGCTACAGGCATCAAACAAGTGTGCCACTGGCATAAGGACAAAAATATACAACAGTGGAATAGAATAGAGAGAGCCAAGACTTAAACACTTACATATATGATCAATTTATTTTTGACAAAGATGCCAGGATCATACAATAGGAAATGTATATTCTCCATTGTGCATTCTTTTGAAAAAACATTGCCAGGAAAACTGAGTATCTATATATAAAACAATGAAGTTGGATGGAACAATCCTTTACAACATATACAAAATTTAAATCAAAAGGGATCAGAGACATAAATTGAAGAGCTAAAGCTATAAACCTCTTAGTAGAGTGCATAGGGGAACATTTTCATAATCTTATGCTCTTTTCCCACATTTCCAATATGTAAGTGTGAAAAGAGTACTGAAGATTTGGAAAGCGGAGTGGGTGTCAGAGGTTTGACTGCCAAGGTGCGTCTGGGTGAGCTGGACTGCTACTGCGAGTACCTGGAGCTCCTAGACTCAGATGCAAATGTCATGGCCACAGGAAAACCCTCCACCTCTGACACTGGGACTGGAACTTGGATTTTGGCTTAGTCCTAGTACCACTAACTGTGGCCTGTCGGCACCAACGCCCACACCACGTCTCTGCCTCAGTCCGAATCACTGACATAGCAGGAGTAACATCCCATGTCGGGCTGTTTTCCCTGTGCCCAGGAATCTTCATCACCCTGTTCGTCTGCCATGCCTTCTGCTCCGGCTAGGTCACCCACACCTTGACACTGCACAATACACCTTGCAGCCAAGACCCATTGCCCTGGGCAAGTGCAGGACAGCGAGTGGCACGGGGCAGGGATGGAGTATGAGCCAGTGGGCAGGTCCCAGCTAAGCAGCAGTCCCCTGCCCCTGGAACCCAAGGTCTGTTACATGTTCCATGATGCGGACACCATGGTCCTCCCTCAACTCCACCCTCGAAACCCCTGACCTGCGCTGGCTCCTGTTGGAACTCCAGTCCTTCTCACCCCAATGACTGTGGCCCTGATATTTTACACCACTCCACCTGGGAACCTTGTACCAGCCCTCCCAAGCTCCCATCCAGTTTTCAGGCCAAGGAGAAACCTGAATTCTGCCCTCCATCCATATCCCCCGACCTCCAGGCTGGTGTCAGGGCCAGGGCAGGGGCTTCTTTTGACTGTAAAGGGGAGTAAGAGTTGGAGACAGCTCTAGGGTGGGGTCCATTAGGCCATGTCAGGCCAGGTGAACCTGGGTTGGTGGGGTAAGGATGGAAGGACAGGTTGTGATCTGGCCCTCTTGTTTTCCTTGGAGGCGGTGTGAGGGCCATCACATGTCTATGTGACCTGGCAGCCAGAAGGTGGGGGTGTGTAGGCCTTGGAAGGCTTAGTGGCCCTTGGAGGGCAGCAAGGAGTGAAGAACAGGGTCTGTTTTGGCCCTATTTTGTTACTTGGAGTAGGTTTGAATGCCAAGGACTGTCTGGGTGACCTGGAGGGGCAGTTAGGAGAGAAGGACAGGGTGTGATCTGGCCCTCTTTTGGTACTTGGTGGATGTTGAAGTATCAGGGCGGCTCTGTGTGATCTGTGGCATGTGGCACATACCTGGAACACGTAGCCTGGGATGAGGACATAGTGGTCACACTCAGATCCTCCACTGGGACAGTTGGACTTGAACCTGGACTTGGGCGCAACCCCAGCTCTACCAATTGTGGCCTATTGGGACCAGCACCCTCTGCATACCTCTGCCACTGCCCTAGCCCCTGACAAGAGTGAGTACTCCCCATCCCAGGCCGCTTTCTAGGCACCTGGGAATCTCCATCAAACTGGTCAGCTGCTGCGTTGCATGCTCTAGGCCTGTTTGCCCATCCCCTGAGTCTGCACGAGGCACTGCTCAGCCCATACTGTTCGCTCTGGGCAACTGCACGATGCCAAGCAGGAGGGTGTGGGGGCTGGCCATGAGCCAGGGGACATGTCCCCTGTGAGTGGTGGTTCCCTGGCCCTGGAGCTCTGGGCCTGATTCCTGCTCCAGATCCCAGACAGCATCCCCTTTCCCAACCCCACCTTCAAAACCCCTGACCTGCCTGCCCTCTCTCGCATTGGAACTCCAGACCATCCCACCCCAATGACCATGGCCCTGAAATTTTACACCACTCTACGTGGGAACTCCACACTTGCCCTCCCAGAGCCACATCTAGTTCCCAGGTAGTGAAGAAGCCTGCTCCCTCTCCCACATCCCTAGGCCCCCACCTACACCCCACTGGTGGATCAGGACAGGGGATTCTTGTCAGGGGGCGGGCAGGGGAAGTGAGAGTTGGAGACACCACGAGTGTGGGGGCCTACCAAGTACGTGGGCCTCTCTAGGCAGGCCTGGGGGATGGTGAGGAGGGAAGAACAGAGTGTGACCTTGCTCTCTTTTGCTTCTTGGAGGATGTTTGAGTGCCAGGTCCAGTCTTCATTATCTGGACACACACAGTGTGTACCCTGGAGCATAGCCTGGGAAGGGTACATCACGGCCAAAAATAGACACTCCACCTCAGACACTGGGACTTCAACCTGGACTCAGGCTCAGTCCAGGCACCACTGACTGTGGCCTGTCAGGACCACCACTTACCCCCCATGCCACGGCCCCATCACAGCCCCTGACATAGCAAGAGTAACTCCCCACCCCAGGCCCCTTTCTGCCCAACCATGTATCTCTATCACTCTGGTTGGACCCCATGCTGCGTGCCTCTGGCCCGCTGATCTGTGCCCTGAGACTACACAAGGCACTGAGCAGCCCTGATCCATTGCCCTGGGCAACTGCAGGATGCTCAGTGGCAGGAGGCAGGAATGCGGAACATGCCAGCAGTCAGGTCCTGCGGAAACACCGGTACCCTGCCGTGGGAATCCCAGCCTTGTCTCCCCTCCAGATCCCAAACAGCATCCCCCTTGCCCAACCCCACCTTCAGAACCCCTGACCTGTCCTCCCTCACACTGGAACTCCAAATGTTCCCACATCACCACCTAGGCCCCCTGAAATTTACACCACTCCACCTGGGAACTCTACACCTACTGTCCCAAGCACACATCCAGTTCCCAGGCCTTGGAGCAGTCTGCTCCCCTCCCCTGCATCCCCATCCCCCCATCTCCACCCTGGTGTCAGTGCCAGAGTAGTGGCATCTTTTTGGGGAGCGAGGGGAGTGAGAGTTGGAGAGAGCCCCGAGGTGGGGATGAATAGGCCTGGCTGGGGTGCATGTGGGGTGGTCCTAGGTTGGGTGGTGAGGAATGAAGGACATGTGTGATTTTCCCCTGAATTTATTACTTGAAGTACTTATGAATGCCAGGGTGGGTTTGTATGACCCGAAAGGCCACAGGGTATACCCAGAGCATGTAGCCTGGGAAGGAACATCACGGTCACAGGCAGAGCCTCACTCTCAGACACTGGGACACGAACCTGGACCTGGGATAAACTGGAGCACCCTGACCGTGGCCTGTTGGGACCAATGCCCACCTTATACTGCTGCCACCCCACCCCCTGACATAGCAGCTGTAAGCCCTGCACTCCCCATAGCCTCTTGCCCACCCGTGTGTCTCCATCACCCTGGTGCACCACAGGGCCACGTGCCTCAGACAGGCCATGTCACCAGCACCCTGAGACTGCACAATGGGCCTGGCAGCCCACACCCATTCTGCCGGGCAACAGCATGACACCAAGAGGGAGGGGATAGGGGCTTGTCATGAGCCTGTGGACTGGTCCCAGGTGAGCACCAGTCCCTTATCCAAGGAACCCAAGGCCTGTCTCACTCACAAGATCACAGATAGCATCCCCCTTTCCCAAACCCCACCTCTAGAAGCCCTGACTTGCCCTTGCTCCCATTCGAACTGCTGACCTTCCCACTCCACTGCCCGTGGCCTCTGACATTATACACTACTCCACCTGGCAATGCCACACCTGCCCTCCCAACCCCACATCCAGTTACCAGGCCACAGACAGGTCTGCCTCCTGCCCTGCATCCCCATCTAACCACTGCTAGCCTGGCTTCAGGGCCAGGGCAGTGGCGTCCTGTTGTGGGGCAAGAGGAACCATACATAGACAGAGACAGCCCCAGGATGTGGGCAAGCAGGTCGGCCAAGCCAGGTCACGTATTTTTTCTTGTAATTTCCAATCTATTTAAACCAATAACAAGGAAGAAACTATGCTAAAATAATGATTTCAAACTTCTTTCTTGAGCTTTATATTAATAGACCCACAGTCTGCTTTCAAATATACCACAGCTAATCAAGTATTTTGCCACCATATGTTACAATGTACCACCATTCTAGCTTCTGATTCCAGTTTCTTCTTTATTCACTCCCTGATTTATAAGCCCACAAACTTTCTTTTCCTTGTAATTTCAGAGTTACCAATTTTCCTATTAGATAAGCTGGCTGGCCTCTGGTGCATTAACAACTAAACCATACAACTCAATAGCGTACTTCAACAAAAATTTGTTTCTTATCCAAATAGCAATGTGTGCCAGAGGTTCTCTTGGGGTCTTCCAAAAAAAAAAGACTCCAAAATTTAGACTTTTTATTTATAATATCACTATCTTCAACATAACCCTCATGATTATTGAGTAGAAGAAATTATGGAGGATCAAAAACCAAGCCTTATGTAGGCTGAGAAATATAGTCCTTTTATGGGTAAAGAAATAGTTAATGAGTTTGATGAGCATCTTGTTAGTTTGCTGCATGCAAATACCTCCAAAATCTTAATATGCAGAGTTAATAGCAAGTGCTGAGGTCTAGAGGGAGGAGAGATCATATGAGAAAGCTTTTTTTTTTTTTTTTTTTTTTAAGACAGAGTCTCACTCTGCTGCCCGGGCTACAGTGCCGTGGCATCAACCTAGCTCACAGCAACCTTAAACTCCTGGGCTCAAGCAATCCTTCTGCCTCAGCCTCCCAAGTAGCTGGGACTATAGGCATGTGCCACCATGCCCGACTAATTTTTTCTATATATGTCTTTAGTTGGCCAATTAATTTCTTTCTATTTTTAGTAGAGACAGGGTCTCGCTCTTGCTCAGGCTGGTTTTGAACTCCTGACCTCAAGCGATCCTCCCGCCTCAGCCTCCCAGACTGCTTGGATTACAGGAGTGAGCCACCGCGCCAGCCTAGAATTTTTTATTAAACGGATTTTTAGTTTGAATGATGTAATTGCCCGTTATATAGGTAAAAAAGTAATAGTCAAATGTCAGCAAATTTATATGGTTATCCTAATGTAATTTTACTAGAGGTGCTACCAATTTTACACTCATGTAATTGTATTGCATTTTTGTAATTAAATCAGATAAACAGCGGTCCAAAATATATTTAAAATATGATTCCTCTTTTGAACTGAATATTTTTAAACTCATACTTTTAAGCTTCTGCAAGAACTTAGCTTTATCACCATTGAAAAACAGACCTTGCCTCTCAGAGTCACTTGTCTGATTATTTCTGTGTTTAAAGCTGTAGATAACTGACTATTGATGTTTTTAGCACTGCTTCAGCTGTCTACATCTAGTCAAGACAAATTATACCTGGGTTATGTTGACAATACTTGAGCACTTGAGTGAATAATGCTTTTGATAGATTACATTTGCATTGTGACTTTAGTGTAAATGTACTTTGAGAGGATTGTTCCTTGTTTCTGGTAAGTGTTGTTACTTGAAGACAATAATATGTCACACTGCATTGTCTATTCTACTTGTAAAAGACATAGAACTGTCATAGGAAAGAGGGAAATATTATTGTAAATAATAATAAAAATACATTTCAATATTTGAAATATTAATATGTGCAACGTTTGCCCACCATTAAAAACAAAAACAATAAAACATATCTTCCTTAACTCTGGATCTTATTAGATACAGCCAAGTGTCCTCATAATTTAGCAATTAAAAAAAATAGTCTATACTAGTGCACAACTGTTTAACCAAAACAAATCTTGAATTAGTAGACTGATTTTTATTCACTGCTCTTATCTATTAACTGGTTTCTTTAAATTGAAAGAAACTACTTAATATTTGCATAGTTATAATATTAATAACTATAAAATAATATTCACTAAAAGATCTATTATCTAATTCAGTCCTCACTCCTGCAAAAAACTGGCATATTCGGTGTATCTTTCCAGAAATTATGTATGCATATCCATACATACATCTTTTGAAAATACCAATATGCACACGATTATGCACCTTAGGTTTCCTTTACTTAATAGACATCATGACTAGCTTTCTAAAGTACATATAAAGAGTTATATCATTACTTTTACTGGCTATGTAGTGTTCCATTGGATATGAATGTAATATCATGCATTTAACCAGTCCCATATTTATTGGCATTTAATGCATTTCCAGTCATTTGTTCTTGTAAAGAATGCTGAAATTAATAGTGTTGTATATGTGTATGTATATTCATGTGTGTGTGTACATATATATATACACGTCTTCATATATATCCGTACATAATTTTTTTTCTTGAGAAGAGTCTCACTCTGTTGCCCAGGCTAGAATACTGTGGCATCAGCCTAGCTCACAGCAACCTCCAACTCCTGGATTCAAGCAATCCTCCTCCCTCAGCCTCCCAAGTAGCTAGGACTACAGGCATGTGCCACCATGCCCGGCTAATTTTTTCTATATGTTTTTAGTTGGCCAATTAATTTATTTCTATTTTTAGTAGAGATGGGGTCTCACTTTTGGTCAGGTTGGCTTTGAA
>CAUYRT010038505.1:0-41146 GCA_963574885.1 Lepilemur ruficaudatus
CCAGCTACTCGGGAGGCTGAGGCAGAAGGATTGCTTGAGCCCAGGAGTTTGAGGTTGCTGTGAGCTAAGCTGACGCCACGGCACTCAGTCTAGCCCGGGCAACAGAGTGAGACTCTGTCTCAAAAAAAAAAAAAAAAAAAGCCATAAAAATATTTGTCCTGTCTTTTATCTGAAACATTTCAATTTGTTACTTTGTACAATTAATTATTTAACCTATCTCCAATTTGTTTTCCTGCTCCTTTCCTATAGTAGGAATCTAACTATATATTTTTTTCCTTATGGGTAAGCTGTTGTGTGAAGACCATTGTGTATCCTTTCCTCACTATTTAGTAATGATACTTCTATCATCTGTCAACTTTGAGATGTGTATGCATGCATTTCTAGACTTTTTATTCCCTACTTTCATTTATCCCCGTAACACTAGTAGACTGGCTCAATTAGCATCTCTGTTTAGTTTTGATATGTGGTTGGACAAGACCCCAAAACTCATGCACTTTCACCACATTTCTCTTGGTTATGCTTGGGTTTTTACTCTTCAATATTAATTGTACAACTAGTTTATTAGTTTCCATGGAAAATTCTACTTTGATTGAAATTTCATTGAATTTATATATTGATAGTAGAAAATTAAAACTTGTTTATGATATTGGGAGTTGTTACCTATTTGCCACTTTTCTCCATTTCTTTAGGTCTTCTTTAATGCCTTTCAATGAAATGTTTTCATTATCCTCATAAAGGCCTAGAACAACTTTGCTAGGCATTCCTACACACTTTATGGTGGCTTTTTGCTATTGTGTATATCATCTTTAAAAAATTTTTATGTTTAATTATGACATATAGAACTATAATTTATTTTTAGTGTTTTTATTTTCAATTATAGATACAGAATAGTTGTACATTTGTATAGGTGGTATTTTGATATAAACATACAATGTGTAATGGTGAAATCAGGGTAATTGAGGTATCTGTCACCTCAAGTATTTATCATCGCTTTGGGCTAGGAACATTTCAATAACTTACTGAATAAACTAAAACCATACATATTATATATAACTATATATAACAAAATACATATAACAATAATATTCAATAAATTATTGTTAACTATAGTCACTCTATTAGGCCACCAAACACTAGGTCTATTCCTTCTATGTTTTTGTAGCCTTTAACCATCTCTTCTTTATCCACCCCCCACCCCTCTTCCCTTCCCAGCCTCTGGTAACCATCATTCTATTTTCATGAGGAGATCAATGGGTTAAAAATAGGTGGTACATATAATTTATTTTTATATACTAATTTTATATTCAGATTACTGACAGAAATTTTTGTTGTAATATTTTTGTTTATTCTCCTAGATTTTCTGTATATGCAATCATACACTTTCTAAATGAGATTTATCCCCCAATCTTTAATATTATTATCGTCATTATCATTCTCCTTCTCATCATTTTAGTATAATGGATAAAATCTTCAGTACAAACCTGAGATGCAGTGGCTGTGATAGATAGTTACAAGATGACCCCCAATGAAATGCACGTACTGTACTTATACCCTTGTGTAATCTCTCACACTGTATCTGGCCTAGCATTTAGCCTGGTTTAAACAACAGAATAAGATAGATGTGATGATGTCTGAATTCAAAAGCCTAAACTTTACAAAACTTGGCAGTTTCTGCCTTTGCCCTTTGGAGATTCCTGAGATGCAATGTAAAAAAAAAAAACCCTGAGCTATCTTAGAAAAGAGGCCACATGGAAAGAAAGATTCTAGAAAATGAAAGACTATGAGTGGAGAGAACTCCTGGAGGATGAAAATATGCAAGGAGAAACAGAGAGAGGCTTCAACTACCCCACCTTACAAACTAGACATGTGAGGGAGGCCATCTTGAATTTGTCAGCCAAACTAAAGCCACAAGAGCAAGCTCAGACAAGACTTAAAATAAACAAGTCATCCCATGCAAGCCCTGCCCAACCATTAGAGAATCATGAGAAAAATCATGGTTATAAAACACTAAGTGTTTGGATGGTTTCACAGCAATAGGCAATTGTTACAGTGGCAATGGTAAGATTCTTCTATTGACTTTAATGCTTCTAATGTTTTACTATTACACATAATAGTTTTCTGCAGTTTTTGTCTTCTGTAGTTAAATGTTTACTGCAGATTTTTGGCAGGCACCCTCTAACAGGTTAAAAAAGTTTTCATTTGACCATAGTTAATTTTATTTTCAAATCCATTTCCCTTATCTGTTGTAATGATGTTAATTTTTTCTTTCATCTGTTAGCATGTGTTAGTTTCATTTTAAAATGTTAAATAGTCTTTGCATACCCAGATAAACTCAAATTTTATGATATTTTATATACATTGCGATATTCACTTTGATTATATTTTATTTAGGTTATTTATGTTCACAAATATAATTTTTCCATTTTTCCTTCAGTTGTTCATATCTATACTTACATTAAGTCATACAATTATTGTAAATACAGACATTCTTTGTTATCAGTAATATTTACTTGAAAATATGTTGGACAGCTAATTTTTGCATATTATATGCCTATTATATCCCAGTTTTTAAGTAGTATGAAAATATATCTTCAGGCCATTCAATGCTCTCAATCAGTTTCTTCATATATCATTAAAACATTCTTAATACAAGGATTTTAGTATATAGAAAGCACTTAAGAACATTTATTCTATTTCTCACTATGAAATAATGATGCAATATCAGATATAAATGATATTTGTAATATGTACATACAAAGAACATGTCTACCATGTAAATACTCAATGGAATTTTAGCGTAAAGATATTAATTTCAACTTAACCCCAGGTTGGTACTATGCTCAGTTGGCCAGTATCAGCCAACCCTGGGGCCCAGGGAACAGGTGGAAATACATCAGTGATAATGTAGAGTCTTTTAAAATAACAGATCAAAATATCGTTCTTTGAAGAAAATTCAGAACAGACTACAGGTCCATTGCCTTCTGTGGACCTGGGTCATATACAAATTCAACATTTTTCCTGGTATACTAAGGTAGATTTTTAATAGGCAGTTTTGATCCAAATAGTGAATTTGGATAAAAAATTTACAATTCATTATATTGAATATTCATATCAAGAAATGTTGGGTAGTGAGGGATAAAATCTTCAGCTTATTTCACTATTTTTAACGAGTAAAACTTTAACATTTGATTATTTTAAGTTTATTCTAATTTCTATTATTTTTTGTTATGAGCTGTTTAGAAATGCTTTCTAAACTTTTCAAGTAAGTTTCTTCTTTAGTTATTTTGAAAATTATACCTAAGTGAAGTGCTTTATCATTCAAGAATGTGTTCTACATGTTAATTATTTTGGTATTTGTGTTTTTCTTTGTTTTCCTCCTCCTCCTTTTTTTGAGGCAGAGTTTCACCCTGTTCCCTGGGCCAGAGTGCAGTGGCATCATCATAGCTCACAGCAACCTCAAACTCCTGGGCTCAAGCAATCCTCCTGCCTCAGCCTCCCTCTAGGGTAGCTGGGACTACAGGCACGCACCATGACACCCAGCTAATTTTTCTATTTTTTTGTAGAGATGAGGTCTCTTGAGCTCAAGCAATCCTCCTGCCTCAGCCTCCCAGAGTGCTAAGATTACAGGTGTAAGCCACTGCACCCAGACTTGGTATTTGTTTGAAATTTATTTTATTTATTTATTTGTTTGAAATTTATTTTAGTGTTTGGTGCTTGATAAATTGTTTATAAATGGATCATGTGAACTTGAAAAAATTGTGCTGTCTTTATTTTTGGCATGTGTTGTGTTCTCTGTCTCTCTCTCTCTATATATATATGTATGTATATGTATATATGTATATAATCATTCCAAATTTGGTAACTAATATTTTAAAATCTTTTATATTCTTACTATTTGTCAAATGTGCCAATTACTGGGGGAGTTATACAGATATTTTTAAATTTCCTACTATGAGAGTAAAATTCTTAATTTTTCCAGATAATTTGCTTATATGCTGAGATTTATTCTTAGGTATATTCTGGCTTAAGATATTATATTTTCATAAGTATTACTATATACAGGAACCATTTTTATTCCTAATTTTACTTTTTACCTTAAAACATAGTGTACTTGCTATTAACACAAACATGACAGCCAGCTCTCTTTAGCATTTTCATAGTACTTAAATAAAATGTACAATTTGAGAAATGATGTTAGTTTTGCCATCCAATTTCTGTTTATTGGTCAGAATCAAGCTCTAAATAATATCCAATGTTTAATTCTGTCTCCCTCTGGGACGCTAAATTTTCAGGAAATCTAATACATATAGAACTTGTCAGATATGATATTTTGAGTCAAATGATTCTCTCAACATACTGCTATGTTTTGCTTCTGTGCCAGTATCTTATTCCCTATTTAGTGGCTCTAATCCTCAACTTTACCCTCAGAATAACCCTAACTCTAACATTAACCCTAACCATGACACAGGCTCTAACCTATAGAAGAATCTCTTGGATTAACCTTTGCTTTTTACAAACGTATTCTTCAGTAATCTTTACCTTTTAGAATCTTGGTTTTTCTAAGTGTACATAGAATTTGTCAGTCTCTACCACTCTTCTTTCACCTCTTAATAGGTCTGTAAGTCCTTCTAACGCTGTAATCTCCTCTTACAAAAATCCACCAAGTCTGTAAGTTTTTTTATTTTTTTCGTATAAATTAAGATTCACGTTACTTGGGATTTGCATAATGATATGTTAATATACATACATTTAGGGTTATAAGTATTTCACTGGCTCCTAGTCCAGTTGTTTTTCCATACGACTGATACCACCCACAATATTTTCCATCTTTGAGTGTCATAGCTACTGTTTTCCATAGTAAATTGATTTACATATTTATCTGGATGTTTTTTTTTCTCCTTCATCACATTTAGTTTCAATTCTTCTTGATTAGTTTAGTTAGCCTCCGGGCAAATGCATTCTCCAAGAAGAAGATAGTGTTTGAGATTGACAATGTTTAGAAAATAAGATGAAAATAAAGAAGGCATTCTAGACAAAATGAGTGATGCAGGGGTAGAAATATAAATATGTGACTAGGGAATATTATACAGATAATTGTGGGATTTGTGAAAGAAATGAGAGTTTAGGTAGAAATAATAGGTATAGGCCATGAAAATAGCCTTGAATTTCAAGAGGAAAAGCTTAGATTTTATCTCGTAGTTTTGATTTTATCTGAAGATGAGCAGTGTTTTTCAAAATGATATTCTAAGTAGATTACCATGGAAGTGGCATACGGAAGACACGGGAGACAGAAAGCAGATACATAGGTTTGCATAAAAATCTGAATTGAAATTCCAGAGACAATGGACAAGAAGTGAGACATTTAAGGCTTACTGAGGAAAATGGGTATGATTGAGGTGAAACAGACAAAAGAAAAAATAGGGTAAGATATTTCATCTTTTTTAACTTTGAGAAAATAGTATTGTATACATATGGAAATTTACCTGGGAAAACTAACTGGGGGAAAAAGGATGACTTTATGTTATACATGGTGATTTAAAGGTACTTGCAAGTACCCTTGGATGAAAATTCTGTTAAACGAAGACACAACAGAGACTGAGAGACACAATCTGGGTCTCGTGTATTAGGGAGCAAGTATGTGTGATAGACTGAGCGATACTATATTGCCACTTTTTCAGTTGCAAATGCCAGAAACCTAACTTGAACTAGTTTAAGGAATAGAGAATATTTATTGGAAAAATACTGGTGTAGCTCAGGCTTGAGACAGTTCCAGGGGCTGTAAAAACAGCCACAGGGTCTTGGACAAAGCCAGAATTCTTTCTCTCAGTTTCATTGTTCTCATTTTTCATTGGCTGTAAGTATTTTCTTTTATGGTAGGCAAACTTTCCCCCGTGATAAAAATTGCGATTGCTGAACAATTTTGGAGTCACATCCTTAGAGAGTTTTCTAAAGAGGAAACAACCTCAGTTATACAAAATCTGGGAAAGGGCTCTGATTGATCTGGTCTGCATCATGAATCACTGTGGTCAGAGTCAAGGCTCACTATGGTTAAGATTCATTTCTGTGGATAGGAAGGTGGGATGATGCATCACTAGAAGGATAAAGGAAACATGACTACAAAGAGTGGTAAAGGAAACATGACTACAGAGAAAGAAACCACCATTTTGATTAAGATAGCTCAATTTATACCTCCCAATTTTATTATGCTCTAATGATTAAGGCATATATTTACAGCTGTATAGCTGTGCTGCATATTAATACTGATGCATGCCACACCAGTCAGCAGGCCAACACCATCAATGATAATTAAAAACAAAACTGTTGAACTGACACTGAAGTAAAAGCAAAACTTTAATTTAAATGGATGCATACTGTGTCTTATAGCAAATCTGTTAAATATATGCCTCTAAATCAAGTAAGGATGCCATCAAAGTCATTGTGTTTCTTTGAAATAACTGGAATCAAACATGGTAAGACATCAAAGGAGAACTTACAGGATAAGCAAAGGAAAGCCAGATTGCCTCAGGAAAAAAATTGCTTGGTATATACCACTGGAGTAGGATGAAGTCAAAAGCATGAAAACAATAAGCCATCAACCTATGACAGCTTGACTCTGACCAAGTCAGAAAGCTAATGATGTTTTAAGTTTGGCTCATCTATAACAAAATCTATGAGGCAATTGATGTCTGGAGAAAGCAGCAGTCATGGAGAAGAGTAAAGGCAGCCAGGAGCAAAATTGAAAAAAAGAAGCATATGGAGAGAGAAGCAGAAACGAAACTGTTGGGTCACCATTATGGTAGGATGCAAGATGTGTGTATTAATTGGGGTGCAGCTGGGAGAGTAACACGAAAACTGGTCTTTGGAGCTGTTGTTATGCACTGAATAGCATCTCAGTTCTCCATGAGGTTTGATTACATGGTAGTTAGAACTGCTTCCTATTTGTTTTACTTTCCCATTGATCTTTAGGAGGGACCCCAAATAACTGAAACAATTTCTGAGTTCCTGGAAACATCACATAAAGAATCCTCATTATTATACTAATACATATTATCTTTTAGACAAATCTTTTGTTTAAGACAATCAGTTTCTATTAATAATATATAAATTTTGCAGTGTTGCATCTGATTAATTTGTGTATATTTTTGCATATTGGTGAGAATTGAACAGTAAATTCAAGTTGAATTAAACTGAATTAATTTTCTGTATGATTTTCTAGTTTAGCAAGAGCATTCTGGTGGAGACAATATATAGTATGGTTTTAGAGCACATGGACTCTGGGGGCAAACAGACCTGGTTTTACATCCTGAAAGAATTCTGTGTCCACAGACAGGTTTTTGAATCTTGACTTTTGACATTTTTAAAATGGAGATAGTAATAGTGCTTCTCCTGAGGCTGCTTTAAAAATTAAGTAAAATAATGTATTTTCAGTAGAATTATCAAATAGTGCTCAATAACTCAATAAATATGAGCAATTAACTATCATTTGATTAGTATGTTAACTAGTATTGCATTGTATTAACTTATTGCTCTGGGATAAATTAACTTTTGCAGATACTAATGCTCTGTTACATATTTGCCCAGGTTATTCATATAATTATCTTGTTATACTAAAGCACTTGTATGATATGCTAACCAGTCAAAAACAAACATGAGAACATAATGGGTGTTTGTTAAGTCCCTTAATTATTCCAAACATACAGTAATGATCTTGGGATTATCCCTTCTATTAAGTAGTAAATGAATTAAGCAAAATATAGTTTCTTCAAATATGCTGGAGTTTTGGGAGCCTAAGAAATAAAACTATCATTTCCCAACCCGAGTTCTGAACAACTGAGGTATAAGATAAAAGAGTAAAACAGATAGGGAGGGGAAGAATAACAGTTTTTATTTATAAAGCTGATATAGCAGATGGTGGCTTATATCTACAGGAAGGTGGTATGTCTAATACAGAACCAGAGAGTTAGAAAGACTGAGCCACAGGCAACTCTGGCCTGGGGCTAGGCCTTCATGCTCAGGGTTAGAGCACAGCTGAGCAATGCTGACTGTGTCTTTCCTTCAAATAACCTGACTCCAAAATGAAAGAGAAGAGGAAGTGACTGGATACCCAGCTTTTCATTACAAAATCACCCATCAGTTTAAGTTATTATTTACCACTTGGGAGATGTGAGGCTCAGAAAGCCTAGGTCGTTATTACATTGGAGTTCCCTACATATGGAAGGGAACATCAGAAGAATGAAAAACTACTGTCTCCATCCTCCTCCCTCAACTAAAACACATATATTTACTCTGTTTTGTCTTATAAATTTTTTAAATATGCAATTTACCTTGTATTATAGAGATCAGTTATTGTCAGAAAATATCATACTATTTTTTTTTTTTAGATTAGCCTGAAAGACTAAGTCTAACAAAATAGTAAGCATTTTTTTTTCTCACATTTTGAAAATAAGCACAATTCACTGTGTAGGTGAGTACACAGTGATGAGTAAAGAAGAAGATTATGGTTTACAAATAAAAAAGAAAATTACAGTGTTACTAGCAGAAAAAAAGCACTACTTTTGTCATGTAGACTTTGGAAAGACAAAGAAAATAAGATAACAACACATCAGCCTAGGGACTCATGTGTCCCAATTAAAAAGAAGAGTGCAAACCCATGAGTGAGCCAGGTCACACTGGAGTTCTGCTGTGCCCCTGCATGGAGTCATGGGGGTAAAGCTAAACCTATATCATATGGAGTATAGCATAGGTAGCAGTGTTGGAGAGAAATCCTTAGTTCTGCATTTTCACCCTTAGGAGAATTCATTTAAATATGATAATAAATTTTAGGCTAATTTTTTTTTTTCGTTAAAAGCTGCCAAACTAGCCCTTTCCTTTAAGGCCAGGACTTTATAGGAGATGGCTGCTAACAGAATTCTAAATGAAAATGGATAACAATTTGCACACAGAGTTGATATTTCAGTATTTTGCAATGGCAAGTGACTAACAACTATAAATTGCCTCTTCTTTGATTGTAATATTTTTAGACTCAGAAAAGTTGGTGCTTCTTCCACCTAACAAGCACTGTCTTTTTATAACTTGTGAAAATGTGATTAAATGGTGAGATCACAGCTGAATGAGGCCTATCTTCAATGGAATAACCTCAGTGATATGGCATTTCCATTTCAGACATTGTTGGGAATCACAGTTGAGCCTGTGTACTGGTGGTTAATATTATTACTGCACCTGGCCTTCACAGCTTAAGTTTTAGTTCCCTTCCAGTGTACTTAAATCTAAACGGTAAATTCATAGAGAGGAGAAGGGAAAAGTTCTAAATAGTGGAATATATGGATTCAAACCAAAAGAAAGTCCTGCAGGAAATTAGAGTTCTGTGTAGTGAAAAATTTAATTTTTAATTTTTTTTTCAGTGACAGTTAAGCTGTTAGGTAATTGCTGTATTCTAGCAGAAGGATGTTGGTGAAATCTGCTTCCCAGAAATTGGTGTTTATCACAGAGGGAAATGTGGCTGCAATAGACGAGAAACACTCCTAGGAGACATTTAAATCTTTAAGAGAATTAGAGGAAAATATCTGAAAGTCACTTTTAAAAAATGACAATACGATTTTCACTTGTATTTTGCTTTGCTGATGAATTCAGGATTCTAGCTCTTTAGTATGACTCATGGCTTTTATTTTAGAAATGTACTGTTTAGACGTAGATAGGATGCAGAGGACTTTCTTGGACTAGCTGTTGCTAACACCTGCATTGATACTGGGAGTTATTATGTCTACTTTCTCCAACTTTAATTTTGATAATGTTTCTTTTTATTTTCCCCCTCCATACCGAATGGGCTTCCTTTAGTGAATTAAAGTAGGGTACGGCAGGGGCTCTCCTAAGAACCTCGTGAGGTATGAGGAAGTATTTGCTATGTACATCAGTTCTAGTTTATATGAAAAAATATTAGACACCAATTTCTGATGTAATATTTAATCATGGACTATTTGGGGTTATTTTGATTTCTTGGGAATGTAAATTTCCTAGTGTCTAAAATATGAGTCTCTAGGTGCACAAAGTTGTATTGAAATAAATGAGGTTGCTTGGCTGATTAGTAGTGCGTGAAACTTACCTCTTGATGTGTGTCTAAAGCATTCTGTCTGATATAACTTCTCATTAATATTGGTTGAGAAGATATTTAACACTCAGACCTCTCATCTTCAAAGTTCAGAGGGATTTTATTTTAGACAAATTAAAGAAAAAATTGAAAATATAACTTTGCCACATTGATATACTATTTCAGCTTCTGGGTAAGACAATTCTAGTACAGATAATACTAATTTAGACTCTTATTTTGTGAATCTTTCAAGAGTAATGGCTTTTAATAAACTCAAAATAGAAAATTGAGATAGGTGGGTTATCAGCTTCTACTTGATGTTCATTTCTTCTTTCATCAAGTATTTACTGAGGCCTTGTTTTTGTTTTAAGATAGAAAAAGAGATGGGGATCAAATACAACAGCTTTATTGTTAAACTGAATTGGAAAATGTATTTCAGATATGGAGCTACAGTCAGGCTTCCTAATATTTTTCCTACTGAATAAGATCCATATACTCAGAAATGCAGGCATCTTTCTTTAACAGGTGCAGAGCCTGCTTTCAAAACACAGAAAACGTATGTATCTTGAAACACAACTACTTGAAAGAAATATAGAAGTAGGAACTTACAGGCTCAGGTTCTTCCCCCTAATTAAGCAATTAGATGTCACTTTTCCTCTTTGGGAGGGAGAAGTCTGCATATTTCTCCATGCGTTTCTCTTCCAGAGCATGCATGTTTTCTCTCCTCTGTATGAAAAGTGTGGGATAGAGAAACTGTCTCCATCATCTCATCCATCCCTTGCCCTCCCCTAGTATTTGTTCTAGGTGGGCAATTGCTAGTTGTTATAAGATATTCACAGGTAAAAAATGCAAAATCTCTTCTCCCAAAGCTCTATTAAGTAAAAGGAAAGCTTATACTTAAAGTACTAAGTGGCAAAGAGACAATATGTCATGTCTTCTGGTCTAGATCTTAGAAAGAACATTAAGGTAGAGTATTTAAGCTGGGCTTTGAAAGGTAAGTAGGATTTAGCCAGGAAGATACAAACGGAAAGGCATTAAACATAAGGAATAACATGAGGTAGTAAAAAAAATCAAAGAATAATAGCAGTTGGATTAAAGAAAAAAGATGAATGTAAGACATTCTGAAGGAAAAATAAATAAGGTGTGCCATGCAATAGAAATGGAGAAGACGTCTTCATTACAGAATGTCTTTCTTTCCTTTGAGTAAATACCAAGCAGTGGGATTGCTGGATCAAATGGAGTTCTACTTTTAGTTCTTTGAGGTATCTCCATACTACTTTCCATTGAAGTTGTATGCAGTCCCACCAGCAGAGTATAAGTGTTCTTGTCTTTCCACATCCACACCAACATTTGTTATTTGGGGACTTTTTGATAAAAGCCATTCTCACCGGAGTTAAATGATATCTCATTGTGGTTTTCATTTGCCTTGCTTTGATGATTAGAGATATTGAGCAATTTTTCATATGTTTGTTGGTCATTTATCTTCTTTTGAAAAGTTTCTGTTCATGTATTTTGTCCACTTTTTAATCGGGTTGTTTGATTTTTTTTTTTCTTGTTAATTTTCCTGTGTTCTATAGAGATTCTAGTTATCAGCCCTTTATTGGGTATGTATAGCATGTGAACATTTTCTCCCATTCTGTAGATTGTCTGTTCACTGTAGTGATAGTTTCCTTGGCTGTGCAAAAGCTTTTTAATTTAATCAGGTCCCCTTTGTTTATTTTTGCTGTTGCTGTGATTGCTTTGGGGATCTTCTTCATAAATTCTTTACCAAGGCCAATGTCTACAAGAGTTTTCCCAACGTTTTCTTCTAAACTTCTTATGGTTTCATTTAAGAATTTAAGTCTGTTCTCCATCGTGAGTTGATTTTTGTGAGACGTGAGAGGTCCGGACCCTGTTTCAGTCTTCTACATCTGACATCCGCACTCAAATGTTTATAGCAGCACAATTCACAATTGCAAAGATGTGGAAATAACCCAAGTGCCCATCAATACATGAGTGGATTAATAAAATGCAGTGTATGTATACCATGGGATACTACTCAGTCATAAAAAACAATGCTGAATGCCTCTTGTGTTATCCTGGATGGAGCTGGAGCCTATTCTTGAAAGTAAAGTATCACAAGAAGGGGAACAAGCACCACATGTACTCACAATTAAATTAGCACTAATTGATCAACACTTATGTGCACACATGGAAGTAACAGTCCTCGATCGTCGGGCAAGTAGGAGGGAGGAAGAGGAGATGGGTAAATTCATACCTAATGGATGCAGTGCGTACTTTCTGGGGGGGACGGGCACACACGTAGCTATGGCTCGGGTGGGGCAAAGGCAATATATGTAAGCAAAGTGTGTGTACCCCCATAACATTCTGGAAAAAAATGGAGAAGAGAAGAAAATAATTTTAAAAAGAAAAGTGGGGTTTGGGAATCTACATATTAGTGGATTTTATGTTCCTGAATTCAACTATTTAAGAACTCTCAAAATTTCATGACAAATTTTAGAATGGAGTTAACTGAATCTCATAGATACATTCTGATGTTTGCATGTGCTAATGCATGTACAGCCACTTAGATATTGTGTGGGCTGTGAACTTGGGTCAGATCACTTGGCTAAGGACCAAGTCCAGAATTCACTTTCAACATATAATGGTCGATGTGAAAGTGGGATTCAAAAGTCTTAGGATGTATCAGTTTTAAAATCTAAGAAAGTCTACTATACTCAAATTGAGATCTTACTCTCTCAAAGTCTCCAAGCCTACTAAGTCATTTGCCCTTTGCAAATTTTTAAACTGTGGCATACAAGAAAGAAACAAGGAAAACAGCACTTTATTAACTTCCTTCAGTTTCTTGAACACTTCAATTTTTTTTTAATGTCAAGCCCTTGCCTTCTCCATAAAATGCTCTTACCTTAACCGTTATAGGACCAGCTCCTACTCATTATTCCTGTCACAATTCAAATAATACTTTTTAGAATATCCTTCCTTGTATACTCTAGTTTCTCTTCTTCCTTAGACACGAAATTACATCATATGTTTCATTTTCACTCACAGTATGTATGAATATATCATTATTTGTCAACTTATGTATTTTCTGCCTTCTTCCTCTAGATGATGGAAACTTTTTGGCATTAGGCACCATCACTGTCCATGTGTTACTAGTCTATTTTCACTGCACCAAAGAGTGTCTAAAAATCAACATGCCATCAATAAATATTTGTGGAATGAATGAATATATGAATGAGTCATCTGGTCTATTTTGAGGAACTGATAGGTATCTATTCCAAACCTTGACCAACTGAGCGTTGCATTATACCAATCTTTGGTATATCCTTGTGGAAAATAGAAATCCTTAGAGTAAATGAAATATATGGTTCATTTTGTTTTCAAATAAAAATAAACAAAAATGTAAAAATGAAGGTATTTCTGTTGTTCTCACTATTGTGATTTTCCATTTTTTTTCTGCCAGAGCCTTGCTTTGTTTTGATATAGGTAGTTCCTATCATACATATAGAATCGGTGAGTTGATGGCTATATCAAGGAGTACTTGGCTGGAGAGAGAAAAAACCAAACACTGTGTTGCTTTATCAACACGATGTCACATAACCAGTGTGCAGAATTTTTGCCATGGTGGTCATATTCCTTTGGTTCACCAGAGTACTCCTGTTACCTTTCATCTTCCTATAAAAAAGCCATGAGAGGATGGCTAAAATAAAGAAAAAACAATAATAACAAATAGACAACAACAACAACAACAAACTTGTACTGAGCTTTCTAAAATTTTGTTCTGGTGTTGCATCTCTTGAAACAATTATAAAAAAAAAATCTGGTAACTTTATGAAGTTTTAAACGTATATTATATACCTTTGAGCACCTCTACTCCTGACACTAATGCCATATATATATGTGAAGAAAACTCATAGATTTGAAAAAATGGAATGACCTGGCATTTGCAGCTATTACTTTAGTGATTTGAATTTCATAATAAGCATTTGTTTAAAAGAGCCCAGACACCCATACTGACCCTAAGTGGGTCAATTCACAGTCACTGCTGTCTCATGTTGATCTTTAGGCTGTGCTGAGGACTTGAAGACAATCATCATGGTCCTGCAGCTAGAGTAAAAAGCATTTGAAGCTAAACTTTCATCAGTAAAGATACCTTTTAATATCCAGAGTGCAAAAATATATGAATTTTCTGCTTTAACAAATCATATTTTTATGAAACAAACCCAATAGTAATTTTAAAACAATATTTTCTGATGCCTGATGACTTTAGAACATTTTTTTTCTTTTTGTCAGTATTTCTCAAGACTTTTGAAGGTCATGGGATAACTAATAAGGTTTGTACTAAATTCTAATAAATTCTATCAAAATGCTGAACTATCCTGATGTGTGGTGATGTGACTCTATGTGTCTCAGAAAAAAATTGCTGTATATTTTTATGAAATAGATGGGTAGCAAGAATATATGTTGAAAGGAACAAAAAGAAATTTTAATGCTTGAATGTTTGAGGAGTTTTGAATTTGATTTTCAGTTCAAAGAACACTAAAATATTCCTGAAATATGAGCAACAAGAATAAGGCATGTAGGTTTAAATGTTTCACAAGCTACAAAAAAATATAAAAGGTGAGAAATATGTTTTTGGCCAACGCAATTTCATAAAACAGTGAGGGAATTACAAGGGTTTATAATTGGGCATTGTGTGTACTTTCACCACTTACTAACTTTCTGGAATAAAAAGGAGAATATAAAATATGGTTTCAAAAGAGAAGAAATTTAATTCATTCATAGAACTTACTTGCAAATTGTTTGCTAAATTCAAGTTTGCTAAGAGCTGAAGTCAGCTTGCAGTTTTTCATAGTCAATATCCATGATAATCTCTTAAATCAATTGACATTGTAATTCCTAAGCAGTAAGAATTTGCTGGGAAATGCAATTTGGCTGAGAAATCTAGACATCAATATGCTAGCATTAAATCGGGTCTCATCTTTCTTTCCTTAGATTTTCTGCTTTATTTTCTCTTTCCTCAACTTTTTAGGTTTTCCCTCAGTTTACGATTCTTCATTAGCACTTTTTGTTTACTTACAGAAACAATATTATTAGAAGAAGGATTGCTATGTACATTGAGCACTCCTGATTCAGTTCAAGCTTTAGAATGTCAGCTTGTTCTCAGCTCTAAAATTGTATTTGCTTCACTAAATTATTTCTCCTTCACGAGGCCCCTGGTGCCAAAGTACAGCTCCAAGATGGAAGTTTTGAAAGAGCTAATCATGAATCATAGTGGTTAGAATAACTTGGAATAAATTGATGAAAAATACATAGTAACATCTTAGGGTTACTCTAGGAAAAAATGGTCTTTGATTACCTAGTTTGATGTCTGGTTTCTACATTGCTTGGTAACAAAGCAAGCATATAGCTAGAGGGGGGAAAAAAGAAAAAGGAAGTTTTGCCCATAAAATCTTTACAACTTCAGTGAAGAAACTTTGTATTTCTTTTCGTTATTCATGTGAAGGAGTCCTGACTTGCTCAAAGACTGGTTGTTATTTTACGGTTCATTAATCACTGGATGCTAAGGGCTGTGGAGGAACAGAAGGAAGCTGGGGTCAGCCAGCTAGAAGACAGCCCATAATAATGATAGCATGGCAGAAGTCTTCAGCTGAGGGTGGCCAGCCCAGTCACAGGGCCCCTTCTCATTAGTCACCATAACGGGTTTGACTTAACATACCCTCAGCTTTCAAAGAGGGCCATGTTGAAACTCTTAATTCCCTGAGGTAATGACTCCATGCCAATAACATACTTTTCTGCATTTTTCAATTATAAAAGCTGAGAGGGATTTGAGATAATGACTGAATCAATATGTATAATAATATTCCCTTTCCTTAAGTAATTATCAGTTGATACTGCAAAAATATAACAGATTTGGCAGAATAATTATTACTTGTTCAGTGTTAAACATACACTCATAATTACTATAACACAGGTATGTTTTTTCTGGTTGCCCTCCAATTCTTTTTTCTTTCTCTCATTTTTCCTTGAACTCAATTGCAGACCTTGGTAATACATGAACATTATATAAATTTGTTTCACAGAATTCTTATGGTCACACATCCTGGCTATAAATGCAAAACAGAATTATATTGTAACATGAGTCATATAATAGTATTGCTTACAAAAACAGTAAAAAATCCAGTACTTCTTTGTAAGAGCCTTGTAAAAAATGTCTCTCTTCTTTCAGATGGAAATTATCTATAAATACCAGAAAAGTGCCCAGAATTGAATGTCTTTCAGACAATAGCAGAAATTTTCTGATATTTGACAGCTTTATTTAATGGTTTTGGTGATAGCTTTTGTGTTTTAAAATTTTACCACCAATAATTTCTAATGTTTTGTGTCTTTACATAAAGATGAATAGAAAAATTTATAGAAAACTCAGTATTAGACATATTTGAGATTTTATTTAGAATGTATTATCTTTCATATAGCACCTAATATGAAGCTTACTTTTATATTCTGTGATACAAGTTTTGCTACATAAAATGAATTATACAAAGTAGATTGTTAAGAAAATATTTTAAATGAATTAAAATATAATGAAAGATGTTTTCAGAGACATTTATGAAATTTGGAAACATCTACTTATAAATTATTGACTTCCTAATTACAAACCATTTTATTGGCGCAAATAATGTATCTAAATACCTATAATAGACAATGTTAACCTTTTGTTTAAGATAGAATTTTTTTTTTTTTTTTTTTTGAGACAGAGTCTCACTTTGTTGCCCGGGCTAGAGTGAGTGCCGTGGCGTCAGCCTAGCTCACAGCAACCTCAAACTCCTGGGCTCAAGCAATCCTTCTGCCTCAGCCTCCCGAGTACCTGGGACTACAGGCGTGCGCCACCATGCCCGGCTAATTTTTTCTATATATATTTAGTTGGCCAATTAATTTCTTTCTATTATTAGTAGAGATGGGGTCTTGCTCTTGCTCAGGCTGGCCTCGAACTCCTGACCTTGAGCGATCCACCCACCTCGGCCTCCCAGAGTGCTAGGATTACAGGCGTGAGCCACCGCGCCCAGCCTAAGATAGAATTTTTGATGCTAAAATTCTAACATTTCCCCTATATGGATTAGTATTCTCCTCATTGAACATTCCACTAAGAAGTCTATTTAGAATCACATTTGAAACTTACTTTGATGTTTTGTCAGGAGGATGTGGCCCAGATGAAAACCCAAATAAAACTGTCAATTTAGGTTTGCCTTGATTCCTCTTAAGGGAATTTCTTTAACTATGGCAGTGACAGGCTATATCGTCTGGTCTTTGCTTTTTAATTGTTCTCGTGTAACACCACACAGACCCTAGAGGACTATATTTTAGGCAGTGTCAAGTCTTTAATCAGATTTTCCATCTGCCAGTACTCTGACCACCCCTAATCCACACAGAGGAAGGATAGGAAGAAAAGAACCTGTGCACTTCAAAATGCAAAACGTCATAGTTACAACGAGCATCTTAATCAGCCAGGAGGGATGTAAACTTACAGAGGGTGATGAGCATTGCATAGACCGTACTAAGGTGGTCCTCAGACCTACCCTGGGCAAAGCTGGTCAGTAGAAGCAAACTGTTTTGAGCTAAAATCAACTTGTTTACTAGAATTCTTTATTGGAAGAGTTTCAGCTACCATGCCTCTCCTCTCCTCTCTGTGACAACTATTCTAATTATTTGCTGACATCTTGGTTAAAGCTTATATAACTCACTATTGCAAATGCTTGTATCTTACAAATTCTGCCTAGAGCAACACACTAACCCAGCAGATAAATTATGGGTGAATAAAGGGAGACTTATTATATTTGTAAAAGGTTTCACCACAGGATTATTTTAAATATTGTACTCTTTAAATGGAATTGAAATAATTCAATTAACCCCAAAAAGACTTTCAAAAAGATATCCATATTTAGTTTTAGTTAATTCTTGTCATGTAGCTATTAGCACAGTGGTGATATTTTGAAATACCATTAAAACTAAATGAGAGTTTCTAAGTCCTCTAAATGTTCATAATTTGTCAAAATTAGAAATTTCATGGAATTACTCAAAAATGTTTGAGTAAAAGACACTGACAGAATGCAAAAACAATATACTAACATTAATATTTATATAGTATTTTATAATTATATACTATTTTCACATGTAATCATTTGGCTTCCTGGATATATGTAGAGAGATAGATATAATTATATAGAGGATAAGTACCAATAATTAGAGTAAATAAAAGGTGAAATATATGGACCAAAAAATGTATAGACTTTAGAGAGATGAAGATAATCAAGAATTATTCATCTTTGAAGATAATTATGAAAAATCAATAAAAATCCATAGTACTGGAGATGTGTAAGTGTGAAAAATTTTTAAGAACAGTACAATGAAGATTTTAGGTATCTGAAACAATTATAAATTAATGCTGATTTTGGCAAAATTTTAGAATAGATTATTAAACATTTTTTTCATATATGTTAAGAATTATATTTGGCTATAAGTAACAAAAATGACTATTGTTAATCGAACAGCAATTTATTTTTATTTTTTATTTATTTATTTATTTAAAAAAATTTTTTTTTGAGACAGGGTCTCACTCTGTTGCCCAGGCTAGAGTGCTGTGGTGTCAGCCTAGTTCACAGCAACCTCAAACGCCTGGGCTCAAGTGATCCTCTTGCCTCAGCCTCCTGGGTAGCTGGGACTACAGGCATGCACCACCATGCCTGGCTAATTTTTTCTAGTTTTAGTTGTCTGGCTAATTTCTTTCTATTTTTAGTAGAGACATGGTCTCACTCTTGCTCAGGCTGGTCTTGGACTCCTGAGCTCGAGCAATCCTTCCGTCTTGGCCTCCCAGAGTGCTAGGATTACAGGCGTGAGCCACTGCACCCTGCCAGCAATTTATTTTTAAAATAAAAAATAAATGGAAACAAAGAAGTGTGAGGGAATCGAGCCCTTTCTCCTGACTCTTGGTGCCAATAGTGCTCTAGCTCCTAACTCTCAGCCTTATTTGTGGTTTTCTTCTTCATATTCGTAAGATTGCTGCTCTACTTCTATGCATCATGTCTAAAAATTGCTTACCAAGTGATTCCCTTTTTATCGGGAAAATAGAAGCAGAATAATCTTCTGCTTGCATGTTATTAGCCAGGACAACATCACATGGCCACCCTTCGGATACACCTCATTGCTTCTGGCTAAGGGATCACAGTATTCCATTTCTTAACCTCTGCTTTGTCTTGACCAAACTTTAGTCAGGCTTTTATCTTCCCTGCAAGCCCCTGCATGGTAGCTTGCCCCCAAACCTAAATAAACCCGAAAATGCAGAACAGGCCCCCTTATGAGCTTATCCTGAGAACTGAGGGGCCACAGCAAGACATACTTCCTTAGAACTTTCAGTGTGCTTGCTCTCTTTTGCCTACTTCCCTTTAATTAGGGCTTAGCTCTCCCTACAAAAGACAAGCTTTCTTCTCTTTGATTTTGCGATACTTGCAGATTTTTGAGATCTAAGAGTTCTCTCTTTGCAATAGTCTTTTTTCTAAATAAAGTCTTTCCTTATCTAAGTTTGCTTTTTTTTTTTTTTTTGTGACTTAACACATCAAACTCTGGTTTGAGGAATAACAGGAAACGTAGGATTTAGCATTGGATATTGGACAGGCCAAACAAAGTGTCCCCCAAAGTTTGTAGCAGAGTTTAAGTTAAACTCTGCTTAGCAGAGTTTAAGCAGAAGCTGCCTCAACTATATGCCAGCATTGTTTTGTAAGAAAACCATTTATTCATGATAAGAGGCTTGGCCTAGATGATCTGAATGTCCATCTCCAAATCTAGCCGAGTATGATTGTAAGCATGGTTCACACAATACCTCAAGTTGGCTTGTAGTCAGAGATCAGATCTCATTTTAATCAATTGGGAAGACAATTTACAGACAACAAAATTTAAATTGGACTTTAATCATGTGTAGAATTTTCGTAGTTGAGATAGGAGTGATAAATATTTAGGCAGAAAAAATATTAAGGATTCGTAGTTCGTTGCTGTGCTGTCTGTGGATTTGGTGTTTAACTAGCATGCTTTCCCATGCTGCCAGCTTTTATGAGAACAACTAAATTCATGGTTCCCATACATATCAATTTTGAACCCCAAAGACATATCTTTTGGTCTAAAAAAATCTTTATCATTTCCATTTTAGTTTAGTCTAGACATGACAAGAACATAAAACTAATATGCAGTTTTCTCTGCTCTTGGTTCAAGGAAAAAAAAAACTGTATCTCAAGCTCATCAACAATAATTTAAATCATCCCAAAGTGTCAAATATCTAATAACATTTGGAAATAGGAAGAGAAAAAAATCCTTTACTAATTATGGAAAAAACACCCTCTTTTATGGATACGCTGAAAGGTGTTAATAGTACTTTCAGAAAGCAAATATATATGATTCAGTGTCTTAGCAGAAATGAATGCAATATTCATGTATAAAACAGGGACTGTTAAACTACATTAGTAATACTTGAAAAATACTATTTTCCTCAAAATTCACCCCACCATGCTTCATAAGCATTTTCCAATTACCTTAGCTTATTTATTTGCTTTCTGAATGAGTGAAAAAAACTGTTCACAATTTTATCACGTACCCATCTTGAAATGTACATAAGGCATAATCATGTTAGTAAAAAGAAGAGCAGAAAATTATTCTAATAAATTTTATTTAAGATTTTAATCCTGTAAAATTTTCCTTACATACTTTTAAATAGATTTTAATATTTCCTGGTATCAAGCAGCAAACGTTAACATTTTTAGGCAGACACTGTACATGAAAAACTTTTGCCCAGATTCAAGGAGCATATTTGTGGCAAAGTTTTACTTATGAAAAAGCATTAGTAGGAGGTTTATTTCATTGATCCATGAAATAAAATATATTTTTCTCTGCAGAAACACAAGTGTATTTTTATTGTTTTGAAAAATTAAAAAAATACCAAAAATATACTGGATAATACAATAAATGACATTGTGCCTACCGTTGGTCAATGTTGACACTATAGATTTCCTTTGTTTATAAATATGAATCTGATATATCTCACTTTCTTACCTTTTGTATAATTTAATAACATTTTCCTTTGAAGTTCTGATGTAGTTTGTCTTATTCCTAATAGGTATCAAAGATAAACATAATTTTCACTGATATTGTGACTATTTGCATTTTGCATAGAATTTTCAAATTTATTATTGCTTATGCATAAGAATTCTGATGATTTCAATATGTCAAAATTGTATCCAACAAATTTACTAAACTCTTTTTTCAGTTGAATGCTAAGACTGTTTTGGATTTTCTATGTGAATAACAATTACTTTGTTACTTCTTTTAAAATTTGTGTGTTTCATATTTATTTTTCTTGAAGTATTGACCAGGACATTCTATGCAATGTTGAGGAACTCAATGATAACACAACACTTCTTTCATTGCTTTTATTAGTGGGAATGGTTCTTACATTTTACTTTTAAGAATAATATTCCTATGAATTTTTGGTAGCACTCTATCAGGTAAGTATTCCTTTCAATGCCTATTTTGTTAAGAACTTATTTTCATAAAAGAGTGTTGAATTTTTCTTATTTTTTATTTTTTTTTATTTCAGCGTATTACAGGGATACAAATATTTAAGTTATGTATATTGCCTTTGCACCACCTGAGTCAGAGCTTCAAGTGTGTCCATCCTCCAGAGGGTGCTCACTGCACCCATTGGGTGTGTATATACCCATCCCCTCCTCCTTCCTCCCCCACCATCTGCCCTACACCTAATAAATGTTGTTATATGTGCACTTAAGTGTTGATCAGTTAATACCAATTTGATGGCAAGTACATGTGGTGCTTGTTTTTCCATTTTTGGGATATTTTACTTAGTAGAATGGGTTCCAGCTCCATCCAGGATAATACAAGAGGTGTTATATCACCATTGTTTTTTTGTGGCCGAGTAGAACTGCATGGTATACACATACCACATTTTATTAATCCACTCAGATATTAATGGGCACTTGGTTTGTTTCTACATCTTTGCAATTGTGGATTTTGCTGCTATAAACATTCTAGTGCAGTGCAGATGTCTTTTTTTATAGAATGTCTTTTGTTTTGGGGGGATAGATGCCCAGTAATGGGATTGTTGGATCAAACGGTAGTTCTCCTTGTAAATCTTTGAGGTATCTCCATATTACTTTCCACAGAAGTTGTACTAGTTTGCAGTCCCACCGCAATGTACGAGTGTTCCTATCTCTCCACATCCATGTCAACATTTATTGTTTTGGTACTTCTTGATAAAGGCCATTCTTGCTCGAGATAGCTCATTGTGGTTTTGATTTACATTTCCCTGATGATTAGAGATGTTGAGCATTTTTTCATATGTTTGGTGGCCATTAGTCTGTCGTCTTTTGAAAAGTTTTTGTTCGTGTCCTTTGCCCACTTTTTGATAGGGTTGTTTGATGTTTTCTTGCTGATTTTCCTGAGTTCTATATAGATTCTAGTTATCAGCCCTTTATTGGATGTGTAGCATGGAAATATTTTCTCCCATTCTGTAGGTTGTTTGTTTGCTCTTGAGACAGTTTCCTTGCCTGTGCAGAAGCTTTTTCATTTGATCAGGTCCCATTTATTTATTTTTGTTGTTGCTGTGATTGCCTTTGGTGTCTTCTTCAGAGATTTTTTGCCTAGGCCAATGCCTTTAAGAGTTTTTGCAACATTTTCTTCTAGAATTTTTATAGTTTCACGCATTAGGTTGAAGTCTTTTCTCCATCATGAGCTGATTTTTGTGAGAGGTGAAAGGTGCAGATCCTGTTTCAGTCTTCTACATTTGGCTATCCAATTTTCCCAGCACCACTTATTGAATAAGGATTCTTTTCCCTACTGTATGTAGTTGCCTGCTCTGTCAAAGATTAGATGGCTATATGAAGATGCTTTTATATCTGGGTTCTCAGTTCTGTTCCATTGGTCCATGTCTGTTCTTGTGCCAGTCCTATGCTGTTTTAGTTACTTTAGCCTTATGGTATGGCTTGAAGTCTGGCAAATTGTTAATTGATGCCTCCCAATTTGTTCTTTTGATTAAGATTGCTTGTGCTATATGAGGTCTTCCCTGGTTCCATATGAAGCATAGAATTATTTTTTCTAGATCTGTGAAAAATGATGTTGGTATTTTAATAGGGATTGCATTGATCTGTAGATCACTTTGGGTAATATAGACATTTTAACAATGTTGATTCTGCTGACCCGTGAGCATGGTATGGTTTTCCACCTGTTTATGACCTCTGCTATTTCCTTCCTCAGTGTTTGGATTTTTCAAGTGATTTTTTTCTGTTCCTATGTTTCTTCATCATATGTTCATTCAGTTTAATAGGTTAATGTTTTATATTGATTTGCTAATTTAAAGATTATATTTTACCAACTTGCATCCTGGTAATTTTAAAATACCAATAAACCTTATCTTGTGTTTTTGAATTTTTAAATACTACATTAGATTGAATTTATTATTACATTTTTTAAAGTTTGTATTTCTCCATCTGTTTTTAAATGTGAAAGTTAATGATAATTTAATTTTTATATGCATTTGTCTAATTTTCTTATATATGTTTCATTAGACTCATAAAATGAGTAAAATAGTTTCCTATAAGTTTCTTTTCTCTAAACTATATTGAAGTTGATCAATGGTTATAAAGTTTCAGTTGCACTAGATAAAGAAGTATTAGAAATCTGCCATGCCGATATAGTGCCTATAGTTTACAATACAGTATTGTACACTTCACAGTTTGTTAATGTTGAATGTTAAGTGTTCTTACCAAAAAACATTCACAAAAACACAAGCCGTCTTATCAAAAAAACAAAAACAAAGGGACACAAGGAAATCTTGCAAGGTGTTGGTTATGTCTATCACATTGATTGTGACAGTGGTATCACAGCTGTTTGTGTATGTCCAAGCTCATTAAATTGTACACATTAAGTATATGCAATTTTGTGTATCAATTATACCTTTGTAAAGGTGTTAAAAAAGATATTTTGGTGATATTGGGATTATTTGTGCCTTTAAAATCTGGTAAAATTTACCTATGAAATGATCTGGCTCTGTTATTTATTTTAGAGGAATTTATTTTATATATTTTTTCCAACTGATCTAATGTTTTAGTGGATAATGATCTATTCAATTTTTCTGTTTTAAAATCAATTTTAGTGATTTTTTTCTACAAAATTGCCCATTCATATATCTTTTCAAATACATTGGTATAAAGTTGTTTATAATACTTATGATTAAAAACTCTAATATACTGTCATTACATTGCCTCTTGAAATTGCTAGTACTATTTATTTTTACTTGCTTTCTTTTTACTCTAATTTTCTTTATCAGTCTTGCCAGGGAAACCCAAGCCTAAGACTTTCAACATATGATTCTGCTAATCACAATAATTATTTCAGGAATGGACACATGCCCTGATGTACAACAGTGATTAATGGGGTGAAGTTTTCTGGAGAATCTGGAAAATATGGTCTTTCCTTTAAGAGATAGGCATCAAAAAGGATGACCTCTCTGAGCATTTTTGGATACAGATTTGTGCCCCTAAACTATTCAAATATTATTTATATCATCCCAATGAGAAAAGGCACCCAAAAAATATTTTTAAAAAGTAAAGAGTAATTCAGGGAGATTTAACTTTAGTTTGTAAATTGAGTCAACAGTCTACCTCTGAATTCTCAGATTTATGGGCCAAAAATTTCTTAGTGTTTGAGCCATTTTGAGGTAGATTTTTGCTTCCTTAAATCCTCACTCTTGCATTTCTGTTATTTCTTTTCTGATATGTCCTTTTGCCTTACTCTATATTACTTTCTCAGACTTCCTTGGTGTAGAGTTCCTACATGGTTGTTTATATAATAAAAATGTACTCAGAAGTTGGTCAGTAAATGTTTTTCAGGAGAATAAAGAAAGCCATTATTTCTTCTTCTCCCGAACACCCACGTATTTGTAAATTCTACCTCGGTATCTCTCAAAGCCACTGGCTGTTTTTCTGGCACCACTCCTATAGATGAGGCCGTCATAATCTGTAGCGTGGCTGATTTTAAACTCACAGAACTAGATTCCTCGACTCCAGGATAGCCACCTCTTTTCTGTTATAATCTCTGCAGCTGGACACATTTTTATAAAGTACATATCTCTATCTGGCACTTTTCTGCTTAAAATCTTTTAAAGACTGAACTGTCAGAAAATTGGGTTGAGATAAGGAAAACCAACTCTGGCAAACTTGAGCAGAAATGGAATTCATTTGCAGAGTATTGCATGGCTCATGCAATCAGTGAGGAGAAAATAGGTGGAACAAAAAGAAGAAAAGGTGTAGCCAAGACTTTGTCACAGGCACAGTCTTCTGTAAATGAATTTTGACACTTTGTAGGATCTTAGCTACTCAGAGTTTAAGAGAGGGAATATCTGCCTGCTGTTCCTATAAGATAAGAGTGTTTTATTTGTCAAAATGGCAAATAAAAATTAACAGTCATTCTCAATTTCTCCAGTCCAAACTCTACAGCATCCATGTTTTTTTCCTATTGGAATGTTCTTCTGGCTAACTCTCAATTATCCTCCAGTTCTGAGCTTAGAATTTGCTTCCTCCACTGTAGCTTTCTCTGTCTCTCATGACCAGGTTGAAGGTTCTATGTTCTCATAGAACAAACGGTACTTAAAATGTCTTATTATTATAATGAAAATAATTATACATTTCTTTTACTGGACTTTATATTCTCTTCTATTTCTGCCTTTTATTTGCACATAAAATGATGCATAGCACAAGTAGACATTCAATATATATGTATAGAATAAATAATAGATGTGTAGGCATTCAGTGGAATTCTTAGAAAAAACTTAGTATTTAATTTTGCCACAGTTTCCTCTTCTTTTCTTTGTTTTTTTTATTTAGGTAGTTTTATTTGAGATCTGTTGACAAGATCTGGATTTTGATATACTAAAAGTGAACCTATGGCTGGAAACCTGACAGCCTCTGATATTAACTGCTCTTTTTCTACAATAACAATTAGAGGCAAGGCCCAGTGGTTCACACCTGTAATCCTAGAACTCTGGGAAGCTGAGGCAGGAGGATCAATTGAGGTCAGGAGTTTGAGATCAGACTGAGCAAGAGAAAGACCCCATCTCTATTAAAAATAGAAAAATTAGCTGGGCATGGTAGCTTGCACCTATAATTCCAGCTACTTGGGAGACTGAGGCAGGGAAATGGCTTGAGCCCAGAGTTTGAGGTTTCTGTGAGCTAGGCTGACACTATAGTACTCTATCCTGGGTGACAGAGCAAGACTCTATCTCAAAACAAAACCAACCAACCAACCAAACAAACAAAGCCAATTATATCCCTGTAATACCTCTTAGGATTTCATTTTCTAAGTAGCCAGAAAACTTACTGTGAACCCAGGTTGTAACTAGAGTGTTTGGTAATGTAGATGGGGTGATATTCTTTGTTCTCTGAAATTAGAGTTCCTCCTTGTGTTCTAGTTGGTGGTCATGCTAATTGTATACAGATTTCCTTAAATTTATAACTGGATCTCAACATGCCTTGCCTGATAGGTTTATAAACAATGGCCTTTTTTTCATCTAGATTATAATTCAAGCTTTAAGCTCTGTTTAAAAAGTGAGATAATCATAGCTCTTATAAACTAATAACAGTAGGGAGAATATAAAGCAATTGGGTAATGATCAACATGATGGCTTAGAATAGTATCTAACTTATCAACACTAACATTGAATGTAAATGGTATAAATGCCCCACCTAAAAAATTCAGACTGATACAATGGATAAAATAATCACAATGCAAGTGTCTTCTATCTCCACAAAAACCATTTGATTCATGAAGATTCTTATAGACTCAAGGTAAATGAGTGGAAAAAAATATTCCATGCAAATGGAAACCCAAAGCAAGCAGAATTAGCTATTCTTATGTCAGATAAAACAGACATTAGATCGATAATACTAAAAAAAAAAAAAATGAGCATTATAAAATGATAAAGGGATCAGTTCAATAAGAAGATATAACAATTATAAATATATGTTTCTGGTACCAGAGCTCCCATATTCATAAAACAAATACTACTAGACCCTAATGAATAAACAGCAACATAATAATAATAATGGGGGACCTCAACACTCCACTGATAGAACTAGACAGATAATTGAGGCAGAAAATCAACAGACACACTAGACTTAAATGGGACTCGAGAACAAATGGCTCTGACATTTATAGAACATTCTACCTTAAAACTGCAGAATGTACATTCTTTTCATTGGCACATGGAATACTTTCCAAAATAGAACATATGGTAGGCCACAAAACCAGTCACAGTAAATTAAAAAAAAAAATCTCAATCATACCATATATTTCTCAGACCATGGTGGAATAAAACTAGAAATCGATTTCAAGAGGCACTCTAAAAACTACACAACTGCATGGAAATTAAACAACATGCTTCTGAATGATCTTTGGGTCAGTGATGAAATCAAGATGGAAAACAAAAAACTGTTTTGAATTGAATGACAATGGTGGCACAAGCTACCATAATCTGTGGAATACAAGAAAACAGTGCTAAGGGAGAAGTTCATAGCACTAAATGCCTGTATCAAAAAGACATAAGGATCACAAGTTAAAAACCTAATGTTTTTAACTCAGGCAATTAGAAAGACAAGAAGACCAAACCCACAGCTAGGTGAAGACAAGTAATAACATAGATCAGAGTGCAGGACCAAATGAAATTGAAACCAAAAACATACAACAGATCAGTAAAACAAAAAGTTGGTTCTTTGAAAAGGTAAACAAAATTGACAGACCACTAATTAACAGAGAAAAGAGAGAAGATTCAAATAAGCTCAATCAGAAATGAAAAAGGAGACATTACAACTGAAACCACAGAAATACAAAAGTTTGTCAGCCTCTACTACAAACTAGAAAATCTAGAGGAAATGGATGAATTCTTAGAAACACACACCTCCCAAGCTTGAATCAAGAAGAAATAGAAATCCTGAACAGACCAATACTGTGTAGCAAGATTGAAACAGTCATTAAAAATCTTCCAATAAAAAACAGCTCAGAACCTGACAGAGTCATAGCCTAATTCTACCAGACCTACAAAGAACTGGTACCTACCCTACTTAAACTTATCTATGACATTGAGAAGGAGGGAATCCTCTCTAACTCATTCTATGTAGCCAGTATCACCCTGATACCAAGATCAGGAAAGGAAACAACAACAAAAAACTACAAACCAATATCCCTCATGAACATAGATGCAAAAACAGCTCAACAAAATATACTGGCAAACTGAATCCAATAACACATCAAAAGAATAATTTACCATAATCAAATGGATTTTATCCCAAGGAGGTAAGGTTGGTTCAACACATGTAAATCAATAAATATGATTCACCACATAATTAAAAACAACTACAAGATCATCTCAACAGATGCAGAAAAAGCATTCAATAAAATTCAGTACCCTTTCATGATGAAAATTTTATCAAACTAGGCATAGAAGAAAAATACCTCAAAATAATAAAAGGCTTATATGTCAAACCACCACCAATAACATAAGGAATGTGGTAAAGTTGAAAGCATTCCCCCTAAGAACAAGAAAACAATGCCCACTTTCACCACTTCTATTCAGTATACTACTGGAAGTCCTAGCCAGAGTAATTGTGCAATAGAAAGAAGTAAAGGGCATACAAATTGGAAAAGAGGAGATCAAACCATCTCTATTTGCCGATGATATGCTCTTATATCTAGAAAACTCTAAAGACGTCTCCAAAAGACTCCTAGAATTGATAAATTCAGTAAAGTCTCAGGTTACAAAATTAATGTACACAAGTCAGTAGCATTTCCATATTCTAATAACAGCCAAACTGAGAATCAAATCAAGTACTCAGTACCATTTATAATAGCTGAAAACAATAAATAAAGTAAGTAAATAAGTACCTAGGATTATATTTAACCAAGGAGATGAAAGATCCTACAAGGAGAACCACAAAACACTGATGAAAGAAATCATAGATGACACAAACAAATGGAAGAACATTCCATGCTCATGGATTAGAAGAATCAATATTGCTAATATGTCCATAGTACTTAAAGTGATTTACAGATTCAATGCAAGTCCCATCAGATGCTAACATCATTTTTCACAGAATTAGAAAAAGTAACCCTAAATTCATATGGAATCAAGAAAGAGCCCTAATAGAAAAAGGAATTCTAAGCAAAAAGAAATATGGAGGCATTACATTATTCAACTTCACATTGTACTACAAGGCTACAGTAACCAAAACATCATGGTACTGCTATAAAATTATACACATAGATCAATGGGACAGAATAGAGAACCCATAAATAAAGCCATATATGCCTACAACTAAATGATCTTCAAAAAAGCAGGCAAAAATGGGGAAAGGACGCCCTATTCAACAAATGATTCTGGTAAAATTGGAGAGCCACATGCAGAAAGAGGAAACTGGATCCCTATCTCTTAATCATACACAAAAATTGACTCATGTTATTCCATGGTGTATATACATAAACACCATGGAATACTGCTCAGCCATAAAAAGTGGAATAATGTATTTTGCAGCAACTTGGATGGAACTGGAAGCCATTATCTTAAGTGAACCATATTAGGAATGGACAAACAAATGCCACATGTTCTCACTTATAAGTGGGAGCTAAGCTGTGGGTATACACCATCATACACAGTGGTAAAATATACTTTGGAGACTTCAGAAGGGGAATGGTGAGAGGAGGATGGGGGATCAAAAATTACATATTGGGTACAGTGTACACTGCATGATGGGTACACTGAAAGCGTTGACTTTGCTTTATCTATGTACTAAAAACCCATTTGTACCCCTAAATTTATTGAAATAAAAAATGAAAAAAAAGTGAGTTAATTGGAATATTTCTTAGTCAAAAGCCATTTTTGAAACAGAACATTTATCTACAACTTTGAGTGGCAAGCTATCTAGTGAAAATTACATCATGTATTTATTCAGCCAATTTTCATTTAATATGTATCTATTGGGTACCTACTAGGTTTTAGGCACGGGAATAGGTACAAATGATACCAATATAAATGACATCCAATTCTTAATTTACAATGTAGTGAAGGAGACATACATAAGCCATTCATTCGAAAACAAACCAAGGAACAAAATATGAGTTAAATGGAAGCACTGAGGAGTACCCCAAGGTAAGGGAGAAAGTAGCAATTCTCTTTTCTTGACAGTCAAGGAAGGATAACTAATAAGGAAGGGCAATTGAAGCACAAATTCCTTTGATGTTCTTCAAGATGCCTAGTGCAAAGGAGATCAGATGTAGAGGACTGATAAAAACAATTATCAGTTGTAATCTACCTGTGGAAATCAGACCATAATTGTAAAAGTTTTACTCAGAGGTACCTAGAAATCATAATGCATTTAAATTTACGGTAATTTACAGTGACTAAGGACATAATTTCAAATAATTTAGTAATTATAGATACTACTTTAGAGCCATTAGACATTAACTAATTATGGAAGAAAGAGTTTTCTGAGAATGACTAAAGATCCCTTTATTTCCTTATTTTAAAAAGCATGGCCTAATAAAGTAAATAAAAAGATGACTTGTGTTAATAGACATATTAAACAGAGAATGACTAGGATAATTGAGAATGACCAGAGAAATTTCTAGAAAGCAACTTTTTCATTATGCTGAAGTTATATAATTTTAAAGTATATACAATTTAAACATTAACTATCTCAACTATGTATTCAATGTTTATTTTGTAACATATTTATAAATGCTGTGGCAGACTATATTATTTATAATTTTTCCTTCCTTCTCTCTGTAACAATTTATTATGGGCCATTATACTTTCCTGCCCCTATAGAGTCTGGGTTTGGCCATGTGCCTTCCTTTGACAATGGAATAAAGGTGCAGTGAGAATCTGCCAGTTCTGACATGAAACTGCAAGAAGACTGAAATACTTTTGCTCAACCTTCTTGGAGATTCTTCTGAATCGTTCCATCTGAAATAAAAAGCACTTTCTCTGAGTATTTGGTGGACTAAAATGAGAAACACATGGTCCTGAACCTAATTTCTAGTCAGAAGCCAAACTTTTCCAGCGAGCTTACATACCTGTAAGCATGAAATAGTTGCTTGTTTTAAGTCGTGGAGATTGGTGGGGAGCTGTATAGCATATGTCAGTAGAAACCTGATAAATACAGATAGTTACATCACTGCCTCTCACATCTATTTCACTGACTCTCTACAGCATGAGGATGATGTAGAAAAAGAAATCATACTAGCGCTTGCTCGGTGCTGTATACTGTTTAAGATATTTAACACATATTATGAATAGTATAGCTTAGTGATTAAAACCTCAGTTCAATTCTCAGCTTCATCACTTACTACCTGTGTGTCCTTGGGAAAATTACTTAATATTTTTGTGCTTAGTTTTTCTTAGATAAACAGAAAATATTGAATATCTCACTAGCTTTTTTAAAGGTATGTACGAGATAAAACAAGAAAAATATTTGCTAAACACAGAGTAACTACTGACCAAATGTTAGCTGATATTGTATTAACACTCTATATCACAGGTTAGGGAGGCAAGTTTTATTAAATCAGTTTTAAAGGTTTTTTAAAAAGTAAGATTAATATTAACTATTCTTGCATTACTTTGAACTCAGGTTTTCTTAATAATAAAGTCCATGCTTTGTTAAACAGACCTGTAAGTTAGAAATGTCTTTCTCCCACAGATCCTAGATTAAAAAAAAAAAAAATCTCTTAAGACCTTTTTTTTTTAATGTCAAGTTGCTTTGGGGCAAAGAATATCATAAAGTCCAATATACCCATAACCCAATTTTAACAATTATCAACATTTTAAAGCATTTTTCAATTCAGAGGCTAATCACAAATGTGATAAGTTAATTACACAAGTTATAAAAAGTTATCTATTACTTTATAGCAAGTTGTCTCAAAACTTAGTGGCTTAAAACAAAAAACATTTATTATCTCACAATTTTTCTACCAATCTAGAATTTAAGTGCAACTTTGCTGGGTGCCTGTGCCCCTGCCTCAAGGTCCCTCATGATGTTCCAGTCAGGCTGTCGGCCAGAGCTGTGGTCTCATACGAAGGCTCAAGTAGCAACAAATTTACTTCCACGGTCAGTAACATGGTTGTTTGCAGGATTAGTTCCTCACAGTATTCAATCGCTGGATAGCTGTGGGTGGCAAACTGTCCTCACTTCCTCCGTTCCTCACCATTCATGAGCCTTCCTCATTTCCGTGCCACGTGGCCCTTTTCACAGTATAGCTCACAATGTGACAACTGGCTCCCCACAGAACAAATGAGTGAAAGAATAGGAGAGAACCAACACCCGAGATGGAGGCCATAGTCATTTGCAGCACTTTATCTCAAATGACCTTCTCATTACTTTTGCTGTATTCTTACTTGTTAGAGGTGATTCCGTAAGTCTAGTTCACCCATGAGGGAAGAGACACAAGGGTGTAAATGCCAAGAAGTAGTATATTGGCAGGCAAGTTGGAGGTCGCCTCAACAAGTTAGGAATAACTTTAAAGTAGATTTCTAATATACTTGTTTTACAAATACATGAAAATGGTATTAATAGAGATTCTTTCCTGACTTTCATAAGAACTTGTGATTGTCTGGTGGCAATAGGGCTCTGGGCCTGGTTGTGGAATTGTATTCACGAAGCTCTTTAAGAGGATATGATTGTCTTTAATCAACTAGACCAGTGTTTGTCAATCAAGGATCAATGAAATGCTGGGGATTTAAGAATACTTTTAGTACTCTATGCTTTTAAAAACATGAGGCTAGATATTTTACTGGAATGAGGAAATGGGGTCATAAATTTGATTTAAAAATAGGAAATGTGCCCATCAGAATAATTATGGTTCATGAAATCTACTCTTCTGTTAGCTTTTTGGACAGTTGAATCTTAAAAAAATCTTGTTAAATGAATCACTAGATGAGTGAATGAATGAAATTTACTCATTTGCCTGTTCGGCATGCTAATGTGATGGGTATTACTTAGAATTCTCACCTTTGTCGTCAGTCATCTGAGGAATGAGGTTTTCCTTGAATGGAACACCTGGTTGCTATGTACTCTCTTAAAAATTTTCCATGGAATGGAATATCTAAGTAATTTGTACTTTTTTTTTTTTTAAAAAAAAGTCTTTTACTCTAAAATAAATGCTGGTTTTCTGTTCGCATCCCTATAAGCTCTCTGCTCTCTTTCACATTATATTAACATTTTGTTTGCATTTGAATGACGTAAAATTTTTCTTTGAATTGTGAGTGGATAAGTTTGCACCCAGGCCTCAATACATAGAAAAAAATTATTTTTATTACATGTTTTCCCGATGATTGATGACATTGTGAAGTTAGATTTTCACTTTCCAGTGCAAAATCAATTTTTCAACTAGAGTAACCTGCAACTATAATGAGTTTGGAAAAATCTTTTCTGGTTTCCTGCTGAGATTCCATTAGCTTCATTTAGAGATTGCTATATACACAGATGCACAGTACTGATGGAATGCTGCTTTTTTGTAGTTGCCCCAAACCATTCAGTGGCATGAAGCTTGAATGGGTGTCCTGAAATTACAGCCTTCGGAGAGCCTTAAAAGTCTGGGAACAAATGTTATAGTGTCAATTACTGTAGATGTCTTCAAATCTGCAAGCTTATTTCTCCAGAGTAAATGTTTTGCTTGGGAAACTTCCAGAAATAATAAGCTTTGAATTCTCCAACTAAAAATGCTCCTAAGATGTCTGTGTGGAGAGGAAGCTAATTCTTTATTTTTGTTTTTTGGATATTCAACAAAGCCAAAGCAAAATATATGTAGCACAATTTATAAACTAAAAAGTAATTACTATTACATTTTATTTACAACATGTTAGCAGTAATAATATGATTCATGCTGTAGTATTCGTTAGTGTGAAATGGTTCCTTTACTAAATATTTGAAGCTGAGTCAATCAGTTGTTTTCAAGCAGTATTAATTGTTACATGTATAATTCCCATGAAAGAAAATTTAATGATTGAAATCTGAAATCTCTGTAGCGATGATAGAATCATTTTACGTAATTGTTTTCATCTTTTCCCTAGACTGTCTCTCCTTGGCTGTGTCCATGTGACACTAATATGTATTTTAAGGCGAAATAAATTATTTGATCAATTTATACCCTTTTGTAATGACAAAAACCCACTGATATTTTCCACAAAATTTCTTCAAATCACCAATATTCTCCATTTCATATATTCAGACTTAGAATGTCTAAAAAATTGTTCTGAAGTTGACAAAAGGGAAGTCAATTTAGTACCTCCTGGGGAAAAAATAAATCTAGTGCAAAGCATGCAACGTGAAGGAAAAGTTGTGAAGAAATAATGGTAAAATATCCAGAGGTGAGAGCAGAGAGAAAATTGTATATGACCTTGCATTATCCACCCAACTGTAGCAAAGCTACACAAAATGCCGTTGAGATTTCCCACTGGATGCAACTCCATCATATTACCTATTAGGGAGGTGACAGACTTTCTACTTTTGTTGCCCTTGTGAGAAACCCCCTGGAGTATCAAATTCAGTCCTGGACAACTCAATACTAGAGAAATAGAAAGACCGAACGGTGTTTTAAGGAAAACAACATCTTGTAGGAAATTTCATAGAATTTATAGGGCTGAAAGGAATCCAGAAAGGTCATCTAATCTCCTATCCTGCCTCTGGGAATGATTGCATTTATACCATTGAATCTCCTTTAAAAAAAGAAATTGTACAGTATTTCTAGTGTTTTAATATCTCAGATATACATTTGGGTCTTTTAACCTAAACTCATCAGACCATAACTCTTTAAACATTTTTTTTAAATTTCAACAGAGTACACAAATTTTAAGTTTTAAATTCTATAAATTTTTACAAATACATCAGTGGAATTAGAATCTAAATAAAAATACATAGCATTCCCAGCATTCCAGATGCCTCCTTCAATTCATTATAAGTCAATATCCTATCTCACACTCATGGTGAAAGTAAGTACTGTTTTTATTTCTATACCTGTTGATTATAAATGAAATTATACGTGCTCTTTATTTCTGGGTTCCTTTGCTTAATGGTACATAATTTAGCCTGGAATAAAAAAGTTTGTTCTTTTTTATTGTTTCATGATATTCCATTATAAATATATCCTAATTTATACATTTCACTGTAGACAGACTTTTTTTCTGCTTTGTCTATTATCAATAAAGTTGTTTTGAGCATTCCTGTGCATGCATTTGGTAAACATATGCATTTCTCCTGGGAAACTATCTAGGAGTAAAATTGATAGGTCATAGAATATCTGTATGATTTCTTTTAGTAGTACCATCAAACTCTCTCAATTTACATTGTTACTATCAGTGCATAAGAATTTATGTTGCTTCACAATTTTACCACTACTTGATATTGTAAGTTATTTTTAAATTGTAACCATTCTAGTAGTATGCAATGATATTTTCATTGTGGTTCTAACTTTGTTTTTTTTTTGATGACTAATGAAGTTGAATAACCTTTCATATCTTTATTGGATATTTTGATATCCTCTTCTGAAATACCTATTTGTGACGTCTGCTATTTTTAATTGTTCAATAAGAAAATTACATATCACTGTGCATGTGTGTGTGTGTTTTAGATGAGTTCATCTTTTATAGAGATCGAGCATCCAAAGTTTGTCCTGGAGTTCAGTCCACAATAGCCAGACTAAAAAAGAAAGAAAATGGAGAATTGCATGAGGATACATTTTTGTAGAAAGTTTGAAATCTGTGTGCATCATGTCTGTACACATTCTGTTAGTTAAAGTTTATTTTGGCTACAGGAGTTTCATTAGTTACAAAAAATGTAATCTTGTCTATTAGGCAAGTAGAGAACACCAGTTTGGTTGAACATTTAATCAGTCTCTGACACAAAAACATTTTATATGTAAGTTTTTATTAGAAATCTAGGCGGGGCGCAGTAGCTCACACCTGTAATCCTAGCACTCTGGGAGGCCGAGGTGGGTGGATTGCTCAAGGTGAGGAGTTCAAAACCAGCCTGAGCAAGAGCAAGACCCTGTCTCTACTAAAAAATAGAAAGAAATTAATTAGCCAACTAAAAATACATAGAAAAAATTAGCTGGGCGTGGTGGCGCATGCCTGTAGTCCCAGCTACTTGGGAGGCTGAGGCAGAAGGATTGCTTGAGCCCAGAAATTTGAGGTTGCTGTGAGCTAGGCTGATGCCATGGCACTCTAGCCTGGGCAACAAGAGTGAGACTCTGTCTCCAAAAAAAAAAAAAAAGGCAAGGCATCTCAGTGTCATAATTAAATTAAACTAACTTGGTAACACATGTTTAGATTGTCTTTCCATCTTTCCATTAGGATCTCAAACTATGCCTGTATATAACCATTCATTTTTAATTTTGACTGTATTAATTCTGACTTTTGTCATATTGAAATATTTTCATATAAATTCTTATTGTATTGATTTCTCAGTCTTGTATAGAATCCCAGAGTTGAAAAATACCATAGAGGTCGTTTGGTCCAATCTTTATCCAATGCATAAATCCCCTCCAGCTGGTTAAACTCATTTTTAATTCCAAAGCTATTCTCCAAGCTTCTAGTCATTTCATCAGCAAACTTAATTAACAGGGACTCTCTTCAATCTATTGACTCATGAGGCCAGCTTAACAAAATTAATAAATATATAATTTGGCTGACTGCACAGTGAGGTGAAAGATGTGGGAGTAATGTACATTACCTCAATGCCTATAATTCCTTTCACAACATTACCAAGCAATATTAGATAATCTTAAATTCATTTTTCTATTGGAAAATAAAGTCTAGTTACAACAGCATACTACTGAGAGATCAAAAATAAAATATTGTATTTGTAAGTTAAAATGTGCTAGATGGAAAATTAAACTTTCAGATGAACCACAGGAATCAAAGAACACTTAAGTCAGTTAAGTTTATGACAGTTTTCTTGAAAAATGTACCATTTCTGGAAAAGTTACCATGACTGTAGTAATAATAGTGGCCAGGCTGCCAATCTTAGGTGGCATCATTTATATTAAGCTGCACTATGAAAGACATTCTCTAGGGTTTGGCAGTTAACAGACATTTGATCTAACTAATTTGCTCATGTTCAAATCTCGACAAAAAGAAAAAGAGAAAGTTTAAATATGTATTATGTAATATGATAACAACGATAGCATTGAAAAGATCTCATCTCCAGTTACGAGATATACTGAGTAACTGTATTCATATTGAAGACTGTGTGTTCTTCTATCACTACCACCATGATAATTTTCATAGGCCATATATATCCAGTGAAAATCACTGGCTGATCAATTTCACATGAAAACTTGTTTTCCAACAGAGGCATGATAAGAACCATACTATAATTGATGATATTTGTTGAAAGTTACCAGTAGTACAAATTATGATTATAAAAAAACTAAACTTTCAAGTTTTATATTAAAGGAAAATTTTAATGGCTTCAAAAGTGGCTTTTGCAAACACAAAAAATTATTCGGAGGTCAACTTTGATTTTTAAAATTTGTTTGATTTAATAAAGAGGCTAGTTCTTAACATTTTAAGCTAGCTTACAAATATTGTTATTCAGAGTGTAAGTCTAGCAAATGTGAACAATCATTTTTAAAAGAGAATTTTGATTAATATTTGGTGTCTTTCATAGAATTGGAAATTAAATGCCTTTAAATATTTTAAACTGTAATAATAAATTTTAAAATATAAAATTTCTTCTTCATGTACGTCATTTACCTAACTGACAAATCTGATACATTCCAATTAATTTAGGAGTGTCTCCACAAGGGAATTTTTTAGGGTTATGTTCTTAGCTGACTGATGCTGCTTACCAACCATAAATCTAATCTAATCTAGAGAACAACCCTGGAGATTCTGGGAACTCAGATGTCTTTTGTAGTAGGTGCATGATAATCGTGGACAATTAAATAAAATCACCAGAAGATTTTGCAGATAAAAGAAGAAAAATATTGGTCATAGGGCACAATACAATAATTGCCACAGTGAAAACAGCAGATAAAAAAATTACTTGAAGCTTATTTCAAGGTCAGCTATAAAACTACATAAGAAAGTCAAGTTCTAGAATAATAGTATATGAGCTTATCTTCTTAGGCAGTTATTACTATAATTAAAATTAACCTATTGTAGAAATGGTCAAAATGTTTTGGGTCAAAAAGAGGCAGCAAAACAAACAAAAAAAGGAAGTCCTATTAATGCTATTTAATCACAATTTAAATGTGGTAGAAAATGTGTCAAAATGGTTGTGAGACTATAATGGACTCTTTTTTTATAAGTGGATTATACCATTGTTATGGTCTGAATGTTTCCATCTCCCCCACATTCATATGACAAAATGTACTCACTAATGTGATGGTATTAAGATGTGGAGCCTTCAGGAGGTGATTGATTACAAGGGCAGAGCCTTTATGAATGAGATTAGTGCCCATATAAAAGAGGCCCCAGAAAGTTTCTTTGCTTTTTCCACCATGTGAGGAGACAGCATGAAGACACCCTCTATCCTCCAGGAAACAGGCACTTATCAGATGCTGAATCTGTCAGTACTTTGATCTTGGACTTCCCAGTCTCCAGAACAGTGAGAAATAAATTTATGTTGCTTATAAGCTACCCAGCTTATGGTATTTTGTTTTAGTAGACTGAGCAGAATAAGACAAACATTAGTACGAATTATTTGTCCTTTATATTTGCCATTGTTATATATTAATGACATCTGTGAAAACATGAAAATTTATAAGATAGAATAAATTACTGGTACATAGAAACACAGGATGTATAATGATTTATTGATTTTTTAAAAAGCTCACTGAGAAAAATAGAAATAAAATTTGTATTAAAAACCTGTGGAAATGTTTATTTATATTATGGCAATTGCATACCCTATTTATTTTTCTTCAAAATTGTCTGGCTATTCTTTTCCTCTACAACTTTACATAATTTTAAAAATCAATTTGTTGAATGCAAAGAAAAAACTGCCTAGATTTTTAAATGGATTTCATTGAAAATATGGATCATTTTGGAGGAAATTGATATTTTTATATCATTGAGTGTTCTAATTCATGAAATTCCCTCCAACTATTTGTCCATTCTTTGTATCTCACAATATTGTTTTGTAGTTTTATGTGTACATTTATTTTCTGTATTGTCCTTCGTACTGCCTGTGCTTTAGATTATATTCTAATCTGTGTACCTTCCAATGAGTTCTTTCTTGAACTATGTCTAATCTGCTGTCAAATCCATCTGAATTATTTATTTTTGATATTTATTGCGTTCTTTATTTCTGGCTTCTCCATGGTTTCCACAGGAAACCCAGTTATCTCAGTTATGTGCTGACATATATTTCTCAATTGTTTTTAATGTATTAATCATAGCTATTTCAAAGTATCTCTAATATTGAAGTCTCCTGTTGGTCTCTTTCACTTTTGATTGGGGTAATTTGGTCTTTCCCACTGGTCAGGTAATTTTTGATTGCTCAGTATATCATATATGAAAGATTATAGACATAATTTGAGTCTTTTGAACATGTTATCTTTTTTCAGTGAGGAATATCTATTTCCTCTGGAAGAAGTTAGACTAGGAGAAGGTCATTTAAGCCAATCATAGATTAAATTTATTTGAGGTTGGGTTTCTGTCTTTGCGAAGATTATATCTGGTTCTCCGTTAATTTTCTGGCATAGCCTTTCAAACATCTCCACTGAAGATTGGGAGATTTCACCATGCTCCTTCCTTATTGATAGGTTCTAACTACGTATCTTTTCTTCCTAGCCTATTGAAACTGCTGAAAGCTACTTCTTGGTTCACCAACAACTAAGCCGGCAAATGCTTCAGGGACAGAAGATGTGCTAAATGTCAGACCATTCCTCTGCACTTTTCTTCAAGATCTTGGCTATAAGTTTAGATACCTTTGTAGCTCTCCCATGCCTTCAAATCAATATTTTTAATATTAATATACATTCACCATCTTTTCATATTATTGGTAATATGTATAAGTATAATGTATTATTGGTAAGAGGGTTGGTCTGATAGAAGCTAGTTCATTATAGCCAGAATTAGAAGTGGCACCCTATTTCTTCATTTTAAAAAATATTTCAGGAGTATTTATATGAGATAGTTAAAGTGGCTAAGCAATAGATACTAGTAATTGTATCTCTTAGCAATTTTATGCAACTTCATTTCCTAACAAGAGGATGGACATTAAAATTTCCTTTATTAATGACCTCTGCTAACACTATCTTTTTGACAATACTCTGGGCATTTCTCCTCTGTGATCACATTAACCTGCTCATTGAGTGGTAAAACCTTCTTGACATTTTTTTCCAAATTACTAAAATTATATTGTTTCTAACATGACAATTTTAGGAAATAACACATTCTATACCCTTATATACCCTATAAGGGTACTTATACCCTTACTATATGGGTATAAGTACATAGAAGACACTCTAATTCTCTATTGGGAGGTAAAATGTGCTGGGCAAATATTCTTGGCTTCCAGGGCTCACAGTCTCTTGAAGGCCCAAGATATGAGAAAATGTGGTCTGTTTAGAGTCTGAGATTGTAATAGTTTCATCTGGCTGAAAGAGTAAATTGTTTGATGTGGAGAGCTAGAAAGTAGAGTTACAGGGAGAAAGATAAACCAGATTAAGTTTAGTGACCATGTCAAGGGAATTAGTCTTTACCATGTAGGTTTAGTAGGGCAATTAAAGAAGTGTAGCAAAAAAAGTGATATGATTAGATATTACAAGTGTTTTCTGCGCTCTGTTGATAGTACAGTTTGTCCTGTTTAGCAACAAATGTTTTTTCAAAGAACAGATTGCAATACTGCCGAAAGTTTGTCGTCATCTTCATCTTCTGCTTCATCCTAAGAGTTCAGATTTATTTATTACAGCTTTTGTAAGTGCTAGGTATATATCAATGCATTTTATATAACTCAT
>CAUYRT010038506.1:0-10124 GCA_963574885.1 Lepilemur ruficaudatus
CAAACTCCTGGGCTCAGGCAATCCTACTGTCTCAGCCTCCCAAGTAGCTGGGACTATAGGCTTGCACCACCATGCCTGGCTAATTTTTTCTATTTATTTTTTTTAGTTGTCCAGCTAATTTCTTTCTATTTTTAGTAGAGATGGGGTCTCCATCTTGCTCAGTCTGGTCTTGAACTCCTGAGCTCAAACAATCCGCCCACCTCGGCCTCCCAGAGTGCTAGGATTACAGGCGTGAGCCACCGTGCCCAGCCATGAAATATTTTTTTCTCTCTCTTTATTTTCAGTTTATGTGTGTCTTCACAGGTGAAGTACATTTCTTGCAGACAACATATAGCCGGCTCTTTTTTTTTTTTTTTAATACATTGAGCCATTCTGTGTCTTTTGATGGGAGAGTTTAGTACATATGTTATTATTGACAAGTAAGGACTGACTACTGCCATATTGTTATTGGATTTCTGCTTGTTTCTTTCTTCCTTCCTTCCTTCCTGTCTTCCTTTGTTAAAAGTGATTTTCTCTCATAGTGTGTTTTAATTTCTTGCTTTTTACTTTTTGTTTATCTGTTGTAGGTATTTTGATTTGAACTTACCATGAAGCTTGCAAAAAAAAAAAAAAACTATAACCAATTACTTTAAACATACAATAACTCTGCTTACAAATAAACAAGCAAACAAATAAACAAGCAAAGAGAAATCTAGCAGAAATTCTACCCTTTAACTCCATCCCCTGGCCACGGTTTTTAACTTTTTGTTGTTTCCATCCATATCTTTTTATACTATCTTTCAAAAAGTTGCTACAGTTATAGTTATTTTTGATAGGTTTGTCTTCCTATTCAAGACATAATCAAGATATAAGTGATTTATGTACCACAATCACAGCAATAGAGTATTCTGTATTTATGTACTTACTGTTACCAGTGAGTTTTATACCTTCAGATGATTTCTTATTGTTCATTAACATCCTTTTCTTTCAAATTGAAGAACTCCTTTTAGCATTTCTTGTAGGACAGGTCTGGTGTTGATGAAATCCCTCAGCTTTTGTTTGTCTGGGAAAGTCTTTATTTCTCCTTTATGTTTGAAGGATATTTTTGCAGGATATAACATTCTAGGGTTAAGGTTTTTTCCTTCAGCGCTTTGAATATGTCATGGTACTCTCTCCTAGCCTATAAGGTTTCTACTAAGAAGTCTGCTTCCAGACATATTGGAGCTCCTTTATATGTTATTTTTTTCTTTTTTCTTGCTTCCCTGAGGATCTTTTCTTTATCTGTGAGCTTTAGGAGCTTGATTATTAGATGCCTTGAGGTAGTCTTGTTTGAGTTAAATCTGCTTGGTGTTCTATGACCTTCTTATACCTGAATATTGATATCTTTCTCTAGGTTTGGAAAGTTCTCTGTTCTTATTTCTTTGAATAAACTTTATACTCCAATCTCTTTCTCTATCTCCTCTTTAAGGCCGGTAACTCTTAGATTTGCCCTTTTGATGCTGTTTTCTAGATCCTATAGGAATGCTTCATTCTTTTTTGTTCTCTTTTTTCTCTTCTGACTGTGTATTTTCAAATAACCTATCTTTGAGCTAATTCTTTCTTCTGCTTGGTCAATTCTGCTTTTGAGAAACTCTGATACATTTCTGAGTTTGTCAATTGAATTCTTAAGCTCCAGAATTTCTGCTTTTTTTATTATTATTTCAATCTCTTTGTTAAATTTCTCTCATAGGCTTCTGAATTCCTTCTCTGTGTTGTCTTGAAGTTCATTGAGCTTCTTCAGGACAGTTATTTTCAATTCTTTGTCTGAAAGCTCACATACCTCCATCACTCTAGGACTGGTACCTTATTTAGGTCATTTGGTAAGGTCATGTTTCCCTGGATGTTCTTGATGCTTCTAGATGTTCGTTGATGTCTGGGCATTGAAGAATTAGGTATTTATTTCAGTCTTCACAGTCTGGGTTTGTTTGAACCTGTCCTTCTTGGGAAGGCTATCTAGGTATTCAAAGGGAATTCAGTGTTGTGATTTAAGTCTTTGGTCAGCATTGTATCAGCACTGGGGGTACTCCAAGCCCAGTAATGCTGTGACTCTTGCAGACTCCCAGTGGTATTGCCTTGGTGGACTTGGGTAAGATACGAAAGAACTCCCTGGATTACCAGGCAGAGTCTCTCACTCTCTTCCCTCACTCTCTGTGCTCGATTGCTGGAGCTGGATGGAGGAGGAGTGATGTGGGCACTCCCTCATAGCTACGAGCACCAGGTCCCATCTGAAGCCTACCCAGTCTCACCCAAAGCCTGTGGTGACTATTGCCTGGCTACCTCTGATATTTATTCAAAGCCCAATGGCTCTTTAGTCAGCAGTGATGAATCCTGCCTGGGTCCTTCCCTTCAAAGCAGCATGTTTCCTTCTGACCCAGGGTGGGTCCAGAAACGCCTTCCAGGAACTAAGGCCTAGCCTCAGGGGCCTCAGGAGTCTGCTTGGTACTTTATTTTTCTGTGGCTGAGCTAGTAACCAAGTTACAAAACAAAGTCCCCTGAATTTTCCCTTTCATTTCCCTAAGTGGAAGAAGATTCCCTGACCTGCACTGCCTATAAATGGAGGGTGGAGTGGTGAGGTGACACAGGCTAGCATCTCACTGGGTCGTGTGTACCCCAAGTCCACTGCCTATGGGCCAGCATAGCCACAAGAATTGCCTAAGGACTGTAATCTTTGTGGTCTGACTGCCTTATGAATTTAGTCCAGGTCCCAGGTTATATTTTGTCAGCCAGCGGTGGGGCTAGGTAGAACGTGGGTTTCAGGGCAGAGGATTTCTTTCTGGCTAGGCTGGTCTAAATGCTCCCTCAGTGGGCACTGGCAGAATTCTGTCCTGTGCTGTGTTCCCCTGTGCCAGGGAAGCCTTGGATTTCAATGCAAAGTCCCACAATCACTTCACTCTCCCTCCGCTAAGCACACAGATTTTTCTCTTCACTCGAGGTGCTGGCACTGGCACAGCACTGCTGGGGATGGGGAAAGGGTGGCATAGGCAATGCAAGATTGTCTTTTCTGCCCTCTTCCATGCCTGCATCATCACCTGAGCTCCCCACCTCCCTATGGAAAAAATTGTCTTCCATGAAACCAGTCCTTGGTACCAAAAAGGTTGAGGACTACTGGTATATACAATTCATTCTTGAAAGGTAATGATATTGTGCTTTGGGAGCCCCTAATCCCTCCTTCTGTTTTCAGAAAAATTCTTGTCAATTAATAATTCAATGCTTGATTCCAAAAACTTAAATCTTGCCAGTCCCTTTACTTTGTCTCTAGTTTCCAAAAGCCAAAAATGCAAGTTTTAAGAATTGCATTTTTATAAAGAAGTTGTCCTCTGTTAAAGAAAATATGACTGTATCAGGGTTCATTGTTATGGCATTGGATTTGGATGACTAGCACTTTATATCCCTTGCAAAAACTACATCTGATCCACTAAATTTACATTGTTCCAAGTTTCACTAAACTAAAACATCCCCTTCTCTTCCTGCCAATGGTGCATTTCTTTACAAAAATCTTAAATAATGACTCAAAATTCCTCTTCAGCCAGAGAAGCCCACAAAGGACCCATCAGAGGTAAAGGAAAATGTTAAATTAATAAAACACTTAGCATTTACAAAGTGGTTATAATTTTGATTTGCATAACAAGTCTTCCCTGACTCCCACTCTATTAGCCACTCCATCCTCAAACTAACTTCCTCAGGACTGTGTGCATTCTACTGTATGGCAATTGATGTGTTCATTTCTACAAGGATGGTGGGTAGGGGCATTAATTATCCCCAGGGCATAGTACAGTGCCAGGAATAAAGTAGGTAATTAGTAGACATATGTAGGAAGAAAGGAAGGAAAGAAAGGAGGGAGGATGAAAGGAGGGAAGAGAGAAAAGAGAAATAGGGAAAGAGAAAAATAGAAAGGAGTGAAAAGAATGATCTGCATATCTTGCAGATAAGGAAACTAACTGCCCTTCAAGTCAAGTAAGTGACTTGCCTAAAGAATTTCCACTCAGTACTCAAATCTAGGTCTTTGACCCCAAGTATACCTTTGTTCTTTCTATTGCCACATTTAAAGTATCCTGCTCTTTCTGACTTGTTAGTTCTACCTTATTTATGAAGCTTTCCTCACCTATTTCAAACCCCAATAATCTTTCCCTCTACTGCAGACTAATGGCACCAATTCATATATAATCATTTTAATACTAAAGTAAAAACAAATAGTAGTCTTCATGTGTACATTTTATTTATCTATCTATCCTTTTCTCAGAAAAGATTTTAAGGTAACTTTTTACACATGCATGTTCTATCTCTCTAAAATCCATGTATATTCATTAGGGGTAGAAGTTATAGCTATATGTCTTGCTTATGATGTCTTTTAGGTCAGAGAAAACAAGAAAAGAATTTATTTTTAGGACTTAGTTAAAATTTCTGGAATTCTCTTCCCATTGTTTAATATACGATCTTTCTTCTACTTTTCAGCATTACTATTTAAACTAACAAATAGCTTCCCTCAAAAGAAATCAACCAGAGTGATTTTAAACAGGATGATGTGTTGACTCCATTTTGCACCTTCAAGAATCCACTGAAATTAAAATCAGAAGTCATCATGAGTCACTCCTCTTCCTCATACACAATGGAAGAGGATGCAATTACGAATGAGATACACAAAGAATGAGGCAGGTCCCTCCAGTACTAAAAGCTTTGCATGCCAGCAAACAGAAAATACAAACCCCAAACAGATCTTTAATTACTTACTCATTTGTTTACATTTTGAGAGCCTTCATGAGAGTTATATGTTTGAGCTTCAAGAGAATTACCCATCCCTCCATTGTTTACAATGAAGTAAAAGATTTATTTTATGCAAGTTACTCAGTCCTTCCATTTCACCAGCACTATTAAAGCCACTGGTTTCCTCCCTGATCAATCAGTTATTTATGGCTAAGCCTCAGGACTGCAATAAAAGACACTGCAGAGCTCTGCTAATGGCCCCACATTAGGAAAAACAGTTCTAGCTTGTAGGGAATCAAACTCAGTCATTATTTGGGTTCACTTCTAGTAACTAAGCATTAATAGCACTCTGCATATCTGGCATTCAACAACCACTTTTATAAACATTCCTCATAAGAACCTGGAAATACCACTATCAGATCAATAGCATTATCTTTATAAGGTACAAACTGATGGTGGACATAGACTAACAAAGCTTCTCCCTTCTGTGTGAAAGTGATGTCATTCCCCTGAGGGCAAGTACCAAGTTTCTTTTCCAACAGCAGTTTCTGGTTTATGCTGATTTGTCCATAGTCTTTCAGTCTTATACTAGGGCTTCTTTTGACAGATGGCAGACATTTCAGAACCTCTGACCTTATCCTGTGAATGCCATGCATCATATGATCTGTGGCCGAAGTGGAACAAAACATACTCAGCTTAGAAATAATGGTCATGGAATGGCCCTATGTTAAGCTCTAGGGGATTATGATCTAAGGGGAACTTACATGGTTTTTTTTGTTTAAATCATGGAGAATAAAAAAGAATTGTTAGTTATTTTTGGAGCAAGTCTACCACTAAAACTCAATGCTTAGAATGGATTGTTCATTCCCTCACCTGTTAAGGAAAAGATTCTTTTTGTTTGTTTGTTTGTTAGATCCCAGAAACAAGGTAAGAAAGGAAAAAATTCTTTAAATCAATTTGTGTACTAACCATAAGTCGGCACTTGAAAGGAAAGGAAATAGTGTTCCAGGATCAAGAGGACATTTACTGTGAATAAGGCATGTCAGGCTAGCCTCCCCCTACTTTCTTTTTAAACAGGCTTATTGAATAAGCAGTTCAGAAAATGTAATCAGTATGTATACTTTTCTAAACTTTATCAAGAATCTTTATTACGTTTTTCATGATGTGGACAAAAGAGGACAATCAGAAATCAGTAACAGGCCGGGCACGGTGGCTCACACCTGTAATCCTAGCACTGTGGCAGGCCGAGGCGGGCGGACTGCTCAAGGTCAGGAGTTCAAGACCAGCCTGAGCAAGAGCGAGACCCCATCTCTACTAAAAAAAAATAGAAATAAATTAATTGGCCAACTAAAATATATAGAAAAAATTAGCCGGGCATGGTGGCACATGCCTGTAGTCCTAGCTACTCGGGAGGCTGAGGCAGGAGGATCACTTGAGCCCAGGAATTTGAGGTTGCTGTGAGCTAGGCTGGGGCATTCTAGCCTGGGCAACAGAGTGAGACTCTGTCTCAAAAAAAAAAAAAAAAAAAGAAGTCAGTAACAGATATAATGACCTTGTCTAACAGTTACTGGTTTTTGAGTCTTTATTGGTTTGGAAGGAAGTTTTTTGGTGCCACACTGCATTAACTGTCCCTTCCCTATTTTAGACAACATGTTTTTCCTCTAAGTGCTTCTCAGATCTATCCACTTTTCTCCATCTCACTGTACATCTTGGTACCACTCCTGGCTAACTTTCACCTGGGTCCTTGCAATGGCCAATCTCAGCCTCCAGTCTTTCTTCCCTCCAGTCTTTTCTCACATTTTAAAAGGATGCCTATCTTTTCTGCTTTGCCCAGTTTACACCTGTTTCCAAGAATAATTATTAATAAAGCCTCTTTCATTCTCAAAAGTGCTCCCATTGGGTAAAATTATACGCTTAACTTTAAACAGTCTGATTCTAACCACATCACTCCCCCCTTTAACCCTCTCAAGTGGCTTCCCCCTGCCCTTAGTTTAAAGCCCAAATTTCTTCTGCATGGTTTATTTAACTTCTTAATATCCACTAATCTATAAGTTCCATGAGGACAGGGATTTTCATTGTTGTAGTTAACTGCCATAACCCCACTTCCCAGAACTGTGCCTAGTATACAGCAGGTGTTCAAACACATGTTGAATGATAAGCTTTTAATGGGCCACCTGCTTTGGGCACTGTCTACCTATCCAACTTCATCCCTGCTTTCTCCCATTCACAGTCTAATCTTCAGATTGTACTATGTTCAGTTCCTTTCTCACCTCTAAGCCTTTATATATGTTCTACCTTCTGCCTGGTACATTTTCCTCCTTTTCCTACCTCTACCTCTCTCATTCCTCTAATCTTCTGCCTTATTCCTTTAGGGTCCACCTTTAAAATCACTTCCTTTAGGAGGCCTTCCTAATTCTCTAGCTAGGAAATGTCCTCCCACTATGTATGCCCATACCAGCCCGTGCTTCTCCTAGACTATACATACCATCATACTTTACAGTCAATGATTTTTAGTCTCTCTCTCTCTGCTAGTCTGTTTTCTCTGTCATAGTATTTATACTCCACACATCAAGGCACCTAGTACAATGTCCATCACCTGAGAGGCAATTAGTAAATAAGTGTTGAATTAATGAAAATATGCTAATGTGATCTTAAAGGTACAGTATAAGATGAAATGGGATGATAGTCCTGCCTTACTCTGCAATGGATTGTGTTCAGTTCTGGGTACCATGTGCAGCAATCAGGAGGGTTATTAAAATGAAAAACAGAACTGAGATAGTTCGGCTGAGGAAAGAGAGGGAGAGAAAGAGTAAATGAAGTATATCAGAACTGCCTTCAAATTTCTAGAAAAAAGATTAAACATGCCTTTGTACGGCCCTGGTGGGACCAATGGAAGCAAATTAGAGGGCAACAAGTTTAGGCTTTTTAGCAGTCAAAGCTACCTGAAATAAATGTGGTGTCTGTGAGGCCCTGACCTTCCCGTCTTGAGGGACATTCACGATAGGCCAAATTGCAAGCTGGTTGGACTAGGCTATTTTTAGTAGTAAGTAGCAGAGAAGATAAGTAGTAAAGATTGAAGTAGTTAAGCAAATAAGTCAGATTGGAAAGGAAGTTCAAAAAAGACCCTAGTGCATACCTCACTGAGGTAGCTGGGAATTCATCCCTGTCCCTATTCCACATGTCTATAAAGGAAATTAAGCTGGATCAAGAAGGATAAAAAGGAAGGTTTAATGAACAGGATACTAAAGGTAATACAGTCACTGAAGAGAAAATTAAAACCATAAAAATATGGTTGATGGCAATCCATTCCAATCCATGAAAATGTGCAAATAGATGTTGTAATCAGTACGCAACTTTAAATAACAACAAAGAAAAACAAAAATCTGTTCACTTTAATTCTAGGTAAAGAAAAGAAAGATCTGATCTTTTTCAAAATGAATAATATTTGATAATGCTTATGTTTATAACAATTGACAATTGAACAATTAACAATTTAAACAATAAACAAGCAAGGAGATGGAGTTGATGACCACTTAATTCCATGAGTGTGAACAATTCTGTCCATTTCGTATTCTTAACCCACACTTTTTGTCACTGGTACAGAAGTGTATGTATTATCTGGTCCTGGGATAAGACTCCAGGTGACGAACTCATGACACTGATCTATGTTTTGGACGCTCTGTTGTTTTGTTGACTTAGTGGGGCAGGAAAGAAATTTCCGTCTGCCAAGTCTGAAAAAGTAGTTAGGCCTCTCTCATTCATCGGAGCCAGTCCCAGGGAGTGGGACCACTATTTCCAGGAGGGCTTCAAAAAGACCTTCTGAATAATTCATGGTCTGAGTTGGAGCAGCCCACTGCAGGGAATTTTATAATGCTCCTATGTTTGACTACCATGCAGTCCCCTTTCAAGAATCTATTCTGTAGATTCATGAAGAGTGAGGTCAGCTGGTTTATAAAGCACCCTGGAGTGTGTCCTGGAACTTATTTCCCCCAGCCTCCTCTGAGCTATGCTATCACCTTGCACAAGTCTGTCTTTCTCCTAGGGGACAAGTCTGAGATTTGAACACCTCAATTTTCATAATTAACATTTTGGCTAAACAAATTAAACATAAATAGAAATGCTTTTTACAGCTTTGATGACCATACTACTTTCCAGCATTACTCCCCAACATGCACACATAAAGACACAAACTCAGCATTTTCAAATCCAAATGTAAAGAGAGAAAGATTTCACTCTCTAGTTAGAAAAGAAACACAGCAAGAGATAAAATATGCAATGCCAGTTAAAGTCAACATTCCAAAAATTAGAGGGCTTGGTTCTCAGGACAGATTGCCTTGCATTCACAATGGTTTTCTAAAGACCTTGGCCTGAAGTCAGAGTGTATCTGCCAAGGACCACAGCCCTCCCCAGTCCCCACCCACATTCACTCTCAGCCACTGGGTGGTGTAGGAGACAGGCTGTCAGCACAGTCTGACAGCTCATCTGGAAGAGACTTTGACCCCATAAGGGACTGCTGCCCCACAAAGAATTAACTCCTAGGGATCTTTAGCATTAAGTTTAATTCAAGGAAGGGTGGGATAAAAAGCAAATGGTGACAGGGAGAGGCCAGGACCAGTGGATTGCTGTTTAATGTATGGTTTTGCTTATATGCTTGTTTATTTTAATGGAGGGATTGTGGGAGTGTTTATATCCTAAGGGGAAGGACCAATGAGGAGAGAAAGAGAGGTCTGAAGACACAGGGAGTAGAGAAGGGTTTGACCAGTGGACAAGAAGCCCAGGAAGCAGGAAAGGGGTGAACTAACTGCAAATAGGACAGGGGCACCTCCCCCTTGCAGAAGGATGAAATGGTGCATACAAAATGGCAGTAAGCAGGCCCGGGACAGCCAGGAAGCTGAGGTGTTCTCACCCTGTGATCAATAGCTTCTTGGTGAAATAGGGGGTGTGGTCTTCCTCCGGGAGAGGGGAAGTGAGGTAGTGGGGAGGGGTTTGAGGTAAAAGTATGAACTGACTGCTGAGAGAACAGAAGAAAGCTGACCAGGTCTGCCTGGTGGCCCAGAGGCCCTTCTGACAGTTGGCCTGGATACAAGTGCCCAAGAAGTAGCACCCATGGGAGATTACAGGAGAAAACAGGGCCCCGGGGGGCCAGGGCAGCTGGGGAAGCTGTTCGGAGGAGGTTACCCAAGTGGGAAAGGACTGGGATCAGTAGTCAAGAGGATTAACTGAACATACAAGGCACACATTACATGGTCAGGTTCTAAAGGAACGCTTGACAGGTCCTGGGGTTGTCAGTAAGTCCTGGTGAGACATCAGACACCTTTGATGGCAGGTGTCCTACCAGTGCTCTAAAAAAGGAAAGACCTGGGTTCCAGCATGAAGAAACAATGTGGAAATGCCTTCTGGGTTGC
>CAUYRT010038507.1:0-21794 GCA_963574885.1 Lepilemur ruficaudatus
TTCTATATATATTTAGTTGGCCAATTAATTTCTTTCTATTATTAGTAGAGACGGGGTCTCACTCTTGCTCAGGCTGGTTTTGAACTCCTGACCTTGAGCAATCCGCCTGCCTCAGCCTCCCAGAGTGCTAGGATTACAGGCTTGAGCCACCGCGCCTGGCCATATATTTTTTTGTCTTTCCATCATCTTGTAGTTAAATTAAAAAATTATTTTATTTTTATTTTATTTTTGAGACAGAATCTCACTCTATTGCCTGGGCTGGAGTGCCATGGTGTCAGCCTAGATCACAGCAACCCCAAACTCCTGGGCTCAAGCAATACTCTTGCCTCAGCCTTCCAAGTAGCTGGAACTACAGGCATGCACCACCACACCTGGCTAATTCTTACTATTTTTAGTAGAGATGGGGTCTCACTCTTGCTCAGGCTGGTCTCAAACTCCTGAGCTCTAGTGATCCTCCTGCCTTGGCCTCCCAGAGAATAAAAAAATAATTTTAATACAGCATCATATATATTAGAAATGTTAACAAAATACATAGTTCCCGAAACGTTTTAATTCCAACCTAAAATCTTGGGAATTTATGCTAAAACATACTGCTCATTTAAGAAATAACTACATACTTTTCCTTCTAATCCCACATTCTCTATTTTATCTGAGTTTTAAAGACTTGGAATTTAAACTATGGATTTAAAAGTAGCACAGTGAGATTGTTTAGTGTATTTTCCTGTGTGCTAAGGATGCCCTGGACATGGATTTAAATTTACTGTGGGCTAGTTACTTTTTTTGTCAGTGGCCACAATCTGTCTGTCCATCCTTCATGCCCCTTAACACATAGTCATCTTTCACTGAAATGTGTATCCTTGATCCCAGGTGAAGCTGAGAGAGTGTGTGAATTAAAATAAACACATCAGCATTGATGGGTAGAACAGCCAAAGATCTTGTATACTGAAGCCCACATTACTTATTAGACTTCTCACTGAGGCCTGTGAAGGAAATTGAGCCATAGGTTTTCTACACACTAAAAATGTATTTTAAGAAGAGTCAGTTTTCCACTGTTATTCTTACATATCTTCCCTTTGACTATGTAGCTGATGTTAGGAGAAGCCTAGTCATTTCATTACCAATCTTGCAAGTGGTAAATAGTGCACTTCAGAGCAATAATGCATTTCTAGGTCCAGCGTAAAGAGCATGGAATTTCTTTGAACTTTTTAAGTATTTGAACTTTTATGGAATATGATCTATCTGCATATATCTTGAAAATTTATTAGTGTATAGGAATATATGTTTTTTTGAAAATCAGAGTACCATTAGGAAATATTCCTGATCTATGTATTTATAGTTGTAATCTTTCCATAAATGAAATCAGTCTCATTATCTCATGAGTGAAAGTGATAATACCAACTCACTGTTTTCTCTAAGATTACATTTCAAGAAATATAGAGATAAATAAAACTCATTCCTTAATCTAGGGTGTTTGTAGTCTATTGGAGAAGGACAGATCCATAAATGGATAATTGCAATACACTGGAAATTCAAAAGTAGACATTTTAAAATCCAGAAGTATAATAACTGCGGGAAAGCAATGATAAATTATTCAGTTGGCAAAGGAAAAGAGAGATAAAGCAGGGAAGGATGGCTAGATACCTGCCAGGTGGATATGGTTAGGGAAAAGATGTTTCAGAAAGAGGACTAGTATATATGTGCAAAGTTACAGAGACATGAAATGGCCTGATATGCTCTGAGAGTTAGAAGGAGTCTATATTGCTTGTGTAAAATGCCTTAGGCACTGGCAGGAAATACTACAGGAGACTAGGTCGGGGCCAGATCAAGAGGGACCTGGGTGCTTGGGCTTTATCTGCTAGGGGAAGGATTTCAAGCAGATGAGAGGCACAACTTTGTGTTTTAGGAAGATCATTCTGGCAGCATGGATTGAAAGATGTGAGTAGAAACAAGAAGACGAGGTAAAGATTAGTGCTTTTACTTGAGGTGAAAAACTGAGGTCATTGTAAAAAGGAGTGACAGAGGAGAGGAAGAGTTCAGGACTGAGTTGAGAGCTGAACTGTTCAGAAGCTGGAATGGTTAAGACTTGGTGATTGACCATAGAGTTTTCTCTCTGTGGCTTAAAATATATGGCTTTCTCCAATTCTCCCAGGTTAATTTTTAATTTTTTAAACTGTGGTTTCAAATAAGTTATTCTACCCCTTAGACTATCCAGATAGGGAGGGGCTCTTTGTATATTTATTTTTCTTAAAGCTCAGCCTAATGCTGTGTTCTTTTTAGGTCAGATGGGCAGACCTGGAAGAAAAGAAGGATGCAGATAGGAAAAGGGCCATAGGTTTTGTGGTCGGACAGACTGATTGGGAGAAGATCACAGATGAAAGTGGTCACCTGGCTGAAAAAGCCCTCAATCGAACCAAATATATATGAGACTTAGTTTTTGAATGGAGTCATTATTCCTGTAAGGTAAGGGTACACAGCATGTAAAGAGCCTACTGTGTGGTTGCTTCGAAGGATCTGAGATAGACAGCATGCTTTGCTAAAAATGCTCTCTTCCTGTATGGTTTTCTAGTTCTGAAAGAGTATGTGCTAGTTGCTAACATTTACAATACAGGCTAATAGAAATGAAAGCAATTTTCTGCAACCTGGCCAACTTACAAAAATAAGACTTGAGAAAAACTAGAATTCTGTAGATTTGGGAAGAAATAGAGTGGCGTGATACCAAAATCTCCTGAATGTTTTACCTGTTCTTTCCTGGTGTGACAGCCTTTTCTTTTCTTTCCAGGTGGTTTGCTTTGAGGTGATCTGAAGCCAAGGCCTCATGGAGCTTCTTTGTGTGTCACCTTGCTTCCACGTTTCAATTTTGATTTTGTTTCTACTGCTTTAGTTTTTTAAAGTTCTCCAGTGTCCCCAAGAAGTATTAGAATCTTGCTGTACCCAAGCAAGACATTAATTTTTCTTTTTAACTATTTTGGGGAGGGAGGGAGTGATAGCTTAACTGCTGAAGCCAGGTGGGGGTCCACTGGAGGATTCCAACAGAGAAGATTTCCTCCACTGTACAATGTCACAGACTATCTCTATCATCATTGCTTTGTGGCTGTTTTGTTTTTTACTGTATGTAACTGGTAGCTGATTGTACTAGGATTGAAAACAATAAACTTTCATGATAAAGCCGATGAGATTCATGGGCTATACAGCATGGGCCCCTTTCTCTTGTTTTCTTAATTTTATTTTTGTTGCTTTTTAAATATGGTGTGTCCTAATTAAATGCTAGCTGAACATTCCAAAACCGCTTCCCCATTGAATATTATATGGTTCAATGATTCCGTAGCACATTGTAAAACACGTTTCATTGTTGTTCAAAACACTCATCTTAGTCTTATAGCTGATTTCTTTCTCTATCTTGTGTCTTGAAGATTGATAGAGACCAAGTTCAAATATTTATCAGTTTCCTGGAGCATACCTGTTCTGTAACATGAGGCTTTATTTATAAAATTTTTTGATCCTCTTTCTATTCTTCCCTCTCTTCCTTCCTTCCTCTTTTCACTTTCTCCCTTCCTGCTATGTTAGGTTTTGATTTTTCTCCTGATTTGGCTTTGAATGCTTTTAGACAGAACTGATGCGCTCCGTGGAACTTGAGCTTGCTGCCTTACTTTGAACTTGAATTGTTGACTTTTAAATCAAAATTGCAGAGGAGTATGGAGATGCAGAGCCCTCTGGCATACAACCTTTAAGCCTGTCCAGTTTTCAGGTTCTTGCCAGATTGCTCATTATTGGAAACCATGGCCTTCTGCACAGAATTTCCTCTCTTGAGGATAATACCAGGTGGAACCCAGAAACATAAAGAGTTAAAACCCAAATATCATTCCTATTTTAAACACAGAAAAGGGGCTCTTTCCCCTTTTTCATTCTGTGAAGGAAAAAAGTCATCGTTTAGCATGAAAGAAGATAGAGAAGAGCCTTCTTCCTTAGACACCATTTCTGTTTTGTAATTCAACTCAGTAATTTGTAAATGTGTTCACTAAAGACTTCAGTATTTTGAAATGTTCTTCTTTGGTCTACTGATGAAAATCCTTTAGTTTTACAACCTACAGTAAAAACTGTGTGAATAGAGCTCACACTTACTAGCATTTGAATAATAAAACTTTGGGTTCAACAACTTGATATTATGGTTATTATAATTGAATGGATATCCTCACAACTTTCTGTATTTTTATCTTCTCTGAAATTCTGAATTTTAAGCATAAGAGACTACATTCATTAGCAAGTCAATATTGAATGTATAAATTGCTACATTAAATAACTTCCACTGTTTATAGCATTTAATAAGCTACTTTGCTTATTGGTCTACAATACATTTCTGTGTACTAATCTTTTTGAGCTACGTTTATGATGTTGAGTGAAGGTACATCACAAGATAGCCAAATAGAATTATTGTTTGTACAAAGACTCATTTATTACTTACTAAAGCAACCCAATGGCTGTTCTCATCAAAAACAAAACTTGCAGAATGTGTTCTCTAGATCAGAAGAATTGCAAACCTATGTGTTCTTCTAGAGGGTACTTTACTTCAGTTGTCCTTAATCCTTTTATGTTCTGACAATATTCAAAATGCCAGCGAAATAAGGAATAGTAATTACCCATGAATCACTTTGAATCATGAGTAATTTTGTGTGTGTGTGTATATGTGTGTGTTTGACTTGCAGCTATGGCTTTATGTCTGTGCTCTTATACCAAGAGGGCTGGGGAAGAGTTAACAGAGTCCAAAATGGCCTCTGCTAGTTTTTAGAAGGTATATTATAGATTACATGACCTTAGGGAATGAACATAGAGTGTTGCCTGCTTTAGAAAACTTGTATAACAAATAACCTCAGTGTGTGGAGATTAACGAAAAACGATTAGACACCAAAAAGAAAATAATAGAGACAGCCAATTGATATTTGAGTTTGTTAGTCCAATATGGGACTGTTAAGAAATTCTTGAACTTGCACTATTACTGGAAGCAGAATAGTTTAGAAAGTCCAAAGTCATCTTGGAGAAATTTAGTGTGGATAGAAAAATATCTTGGTAATGCAAATATTTTAAGTTTGTTAAGAAGTACCCTGGGACTACAAGGACCAAACTTGGATTCTATTTATTTGCTAGCATTTTATTTTAATTTTATTAACATGTTTTTCCTCTCTCAGAAAGCTGCTGGTATGTTTTTAAATTTTTATTTTAATCATATTTGTTTTATTTTAAAATTTTTGTGGTGTCACGTGTCTTAATACAAACTAGTCAGATATGGGGGAAGTTTACTGGTATCTTGGTGGGCCTTTCAGATATTTTAAACTAAATGTAAACATTCTCACTTCAGTGATCCAACTTTACTTGTAAACTTCCTGTGCAAAGAACTTGGTAGATGGGATGCAGATGTTTTTCGGTTTGAGAATGATTTATTTAGGGTTGGCATATTCAAAATATTTGGGGACTAATTACAGAAAGTAGAAGCCATCAATAAGACACAGTAGTCTATTTGTTGACAGTTGATTCACATAATTTTATGGAAGATTGAGTTTGAGTCAGCTGTCGATGATCAGTCAGTCCAGAAGAAGTTTATTGACAAAGATAAAATCTTAAATTTTCTGGTTGGACTTAATTTCCCCTCTGAAAGAGTTCTGATCATTGATTGGGCGAGCCAAAGTCGATGCCATCTCATCTGGAGACCAACTATTAAATTTTCAATTGGATTGACTAAAAATTTCAGCTTAGATTTTCTTACTTCGGAGACTCCTCAGCTTTTGTGTTGTTAAGTATTTTATTCTGCTACAAGTTGCAGATATTTTGTAATAAGTGTCTAGAGCCTGGCTTAATCGCTAGGACTGTAAAAAGCAACAGGTTCTCAGCTACAAAAGATGGTACAGCTGTTTTGGATAGAGTTTTAGAGTTTTAATTCTGAGCTACCAAAACTGAGATGGATTTTACTAAACCATAGGAGCGTGATTCCTCATGTTTAGTATTGACAGACCCTAATGCAAGTTCAGGTTCCTTTTAGAAGCTGTTTGACCTTAAGCAAATCTTTCAACCTATGTGAGCTTTAGTTTCCTCATCTATAAAATGAATAATAAAACACACCTATTTAAGGTTGCTGTGAGGATTAAATTGAGATACTTGTATGTAAGCTGCATTGAGATACATGCATGGCACAGTACAAGCACATAGTAAAAGTTAAAGTGGTAGCTGTCATCATCATCATTGTTACTTTTTTGCTTGTTCTCACTTGCTCTTTTTGAAATTCAGAATGTCCAGTTGGCTTAGAGATAGTGATCACCTTTTATAGTCAGCTATTATAGACTGAGCTATGCCATGTGAAATAGTACAGTGTGTGTGGGTTGAAAGAGTTATGCAGAAGAAGCATTTCCAGGTAACCAGTGACACTGATTTTCAGAACCAATATGGAAGCTTAACAGGCTCAGGTGCAAAAAGGCTGATTATGTACCTAGGAGGCGATAAGTAATAACAGAAAGCAGTTACCAGACCACAACAGGTGAGGGCACTGAAGCATCGATTTGCCTTGATCTTCACATAAAAAGAAAACTAATTTTATTAATAAGTAATACATTCATATGGTATAAAATTCAGAGGGTTCAGTGTCCCTCCCATCTCAACCCTCAGCCTCTCACTACCCTATCTGTGGAGGCAACCAGTGTTAACTGTTTCTTTTGTGTCCTTTGAGGAAAATTCTGCGGATAAGCATTAACATTTTTGCCTGGTTTTTGTACACATATTACCTTATTTTCTTCTTTTAACAATACATCTTAGGTCATTCAGATCGTATATAAAATATTCTCATTCTCTCACTCTCCCCTCTCCCTCTTTAGTTTTCCAGAGGTACTTTCTTATTATAAGGAGGTTTACTGAAAATTTTTAGAAATTGTTTCAGCTATATTTCTATTCTTTTCATGGCATGGAATACATGGTGTGGGTGTATTTATATACAGTTTTATCACATGTAGGTTTGTATAACCACTCACACTTTTCTCCTACTCTCCCACCCCTCATCTTTAACCGTTGGCAATTACTAATCTGTTCTCCATTTCTGTAATTCTGTCTTTCAAAGAATGTTATAAATATGAAGTCATATACTGTGTAATCCTTTCGGGTTGGCCTTTGGCTTTTTTCACTTGGCGTAATTCCCTTGAGATTCATTCAAGTTGTTATGTGTATCAATAGTTTGTTCCTTTTTACTGCTATTATTCCATCCTATTCTCTTCTGCAGCTGCAGAATATTTTATGTCTTCACCATAATTTAAATTACCAAGTCTTTATCAATGGATATTTATGCTGCCTTTTGCTATCAAAAATTGTGAATTTCACATATACTTGGTCACTCTGCTATTTCCTATGTTTGCCTAATTTCTAGCAATGAAGGAACAATACTGATGCTATCCTTTACACAGACATCCTCAACACATGACAAGTGCTGAAGAGCCAGCACAGCACAGTGGTGAACTACTATCAAGTGAGCATGACAATAATGAGGTAATAAAGGCAGATCTTGTTTCCTGGAAATGCTGCATGATAGGATTCTGACACAGCAAAGAACCATGGTGCGTCTTAACGGACCAGAGAATCTGATGGTACCCTGGTCCACACGTGATTGAGAGTTAAGACCTTAGGCCACTGTTTTTGGAACCTGGATATTTATATGTGCCTGTAACCTCAGTGACTGATCTGATCTTGGTTCTCAGGTCCATTGTTTCACATTTGACCATAGTCAAGGAGCATTCTCGTGACTTGGGCTGAACTTCTGCAGTTACGGGCAGCCCTCTGCCTGCCAGTGGTGCCTTGCATTCGTGATCTTACGAAGAGCCTGTGGATTTAATGGCTTACTGTATGGGAAGCTTGACTTTAAGTCGTCTACTTAAGGCACTTGAACTTTCTACCAAATATTCATATTCTTTTTTTCCCTGACAGTATTGATCTAGGTTACAGATCTCTCTGTTAACATATTTGAGGAATTGAAATAATATTTTCTACTGCAACTTGAAATCTCACTCTCAGATCTATTATTTCTGACAGTGAGTTTGTATTTCTTGTCTAGGTATTTCTTTCTCTTATAGCATCTAGTTCAGTGCATGGCTCATATATCTGCAGAGTGAGTAAATTCAGGGGATGTTTCCTGTGTGTATGGCAGGGGTCACAAACTAATTCAGAGTCGGGCAAGTAACAAATGAGTGAGGAGACTATGGCAAACTGGAGAACTAGATAGGTCCAGTTAAGCAGGTAGCACCTGCTCAGCCATAGCAGATTGTGACCATGTGGGGATGTGGGTCTTGTGTTGCCAGATTTTCTGGGTTTTCAAGAAAAGTAAAAAATCTGGATTTTTATGTAAGATCTCCCAATATGTCAGCACTAGGATCTTTTGTTTTTGTTTGTGAGTGGCCTACACAGCTTGCCTGCCACATTTGACTTGAGGCCTGCCAGTTTGAAACTCTTGATATTTAGAGAAACCTTAAAGTTTGTTTTGGTCAAATCTCATTTTACAGATGAGGTTTCTTAAGCTGAAAGAAAAGAAGTAACTTGCTCAAAGTCTCACAGTTACACATTGGCAAAACAAGGCTAGAACTTGGGATTCCTGGTTCATAACCTGGCACTTTATTTTTCCTTAACTATAACACCTCCTTTATGAGGACATTTGTAAATTTTAGGATGGTGAATTTTCCAGTATCGTGTGTATGTGTGTGTTTATTAAACTCTATGGATCTGGAAGTACATTCTTATTTAAATATGTCTATCAGAAATAATGTAATGACCTCTACTATCGTCTTTGAACTGTCACAAGTATAAGGTAACTACATACCTAGGATCTCAGATGGATAATTCTCTTTAATCACAGAAGCTTAAAAATTAACAAGAGTATGGGATTCAATTATTGTACAAGAACAGTGGAGTTTAGAGAGTAGAGAAAATCATTTGTGTATTGCTTCGCAGACAACTTATAGCAGTAATTTTGTTTTCTGTAATTTGTAATTTCTTATGTAACTAGCCTGTTTGCTTTTTGCCACAGCGATGCACATCTTACCTGCTTCACTTGGTAGTTCACCGTTACTCACCTTGAGGACAAACTCATCAATTTGACGCTGAAGTCTAATGTCACTAACACAATCCCAGCCATTTCTCCAGCTTCCTCTTCTGCTGTGCTTACTACATGTACGCTTTGCTGCAGACACACTGTGAGACTTATTGTTCCCTGAACACCCCCTATAGTTTCTGGTGTTTCTGCCTTTCTTTTCTTTTTTTTTTTTTTTTTTTTTTTTGAGACAGAGTCTCACTCTGTTGCCCGGGCTAGAGTGCTGTGGCATCAGCCTAGCTCACAGCAACCTCAAACTCCTGGGCTCAAGCAATCCTCCTGCCTCAGCCTCCCGAGTAGCTGGGACTACAGGCATGTGCCACCATGGCCGGCTAATTTTTTCTGTATATATTTTTAGTTGGCCAATTAATTTCTTTCTATTTTTTAGTAGAGACGGGGTCTCGCTCTTGCTCAGGCTGGTTTCAAACTCCTGACCTTGAGCTGTCCTCCCGCCTCAGCCTCCCAGAGTGCTAGGATTACAGGCGTGAGCTAACACGCCCGGCCAACTGCCTTTCTTTTCTAATGCTTTAGAAATTATAATTATCTGAAGGCCCAGCTCCCTGAAGCTATTCCTCATCATCTTATTTGGCTCCCTCCCAGCCCTCACAGCTCTTTGCTTGTATTGTCCTACCATCTTCTCTTAATCTGCCTTTGTATTAATAGTAGGTACCTGTCCTTTCCCCTTCCCTTTCCACTCCTAACTGCAAGCTTCTAGAGAGTAAGAACTGTTTTATTCCTCTTTGATCCTTGCAACACCTAATAGGCAATATCTATTATATATAGTTGATGCTCAAAAAATATATTTAGAATTGATGACCTGGTGAATTTTAAATATAAAATTAATTCATATAGATCCATACATATATAATTACAAAGACAATTATTTTGTTTTTCCACTGTCTCTGTATCCATACGTAATATATAAACCAGGCATTGCAAATTCAAATGCCTGCGAAGGGCAGGAAGATCCTGTAGATGAGAGAATTGACCAATAATTTCATAATAATATGTTTAGTTATATTCTTTCAACAGAAACATACCTTGCCAATTAGCCATGTGGGAATATTCTTCACTCTCATGGAAAAATACCCTCTTTCCTGTTCTTGAAACATCTGGCACTCTCTAGTTTTACTTTTGGTAGAGATGTAAGTATAGTATTTATTGATTTTTTTTCTTTACTGTGAGAAAAATGACAGCAGAAGCAGAATACTACAAGGGCACCTGACCCTTGGCCTGAGTGTAGGGAGACAATAAAGCATGGTGTGGACAGGATGATGCAGAGCGCTTCTCCTATCTCAGTGAGACAGTTCTCCATTCAGGGGTTGCCATGAAGAAAGATAGACCCAGTGTTACTAGATGAACATAAAGTGGAAATCTGAATTTTTATGTAAAATAATCTTTTCAAAATAATATGGAGATAACACATTAGAAGCAAAACAAATCACATCTGGAGGCCACATGTTACCAACAGGCCATCATTTTGGGACTTATGATGTATACCCTAAAGGATGGGGAAAATTCTGAAAGACACTTAATGCAATGAAGATATTCGTAGGAAAGGAAACATCAGGTTATATTACATACATTATATGTAAAGATTTTGACCAAAACCTTTTTACCATTATTTTGGAAAAGCAGTTCTGTTTTCACTGAGCCAGATGGCAATGTATTTGTAATATACTGGTACTGAATTTGCAGTGGGTTAATTTTTGTCCATTGCTTGCTTATACATGGAAGCATGAATATTCCCTGCCTCCCAGTCACCCTGAATGACATCTTTCCAGTACCTCCATTTCTCAAGATGCAGGTAAGTACCCTGTGTATATACAATTAGATAGTGGGCACACACCTATCCCAGGGAGAGAAGACAATGAGAATTTCCTTTGGTTAAGTGGAGCAGCTGAGTGGCCATACCTGGATGCAGATTTGATCAGAAAATTCTGCTCTAATCTCTCCCCCCTGCTTTCTGCTATTTCCACTGGAGAAAAAGGATGCATGTCATTAAAGCTTCTTTGTTGTCACCTGTCACTGGCAAGGTGGGTATACTTATGTTTGATTTCTTAAAGAATGTTTTTGGTCTTTATCTTTTTGAATTTATTTGTTCCACCTGTAAGATATGAATTCATTTTCATATAAAAAATTAAAATATTACAGATAAAACCACCCCCCCCAGCACAAATACCTTAGATCTTAGAAGTAATTACTGTTATCATTACTGGAGTGTGGCTTTTCTATACCTTTTTCTGTGCATTTGTATACATATGTATGTACCTATAAAAATATAGTTTTACTTTATGAGTGATATTCTTTACATATTGCTTTGCAGACCCACTGTCTTGGATACACACATGCATGTATCTATAAATATTTAATATATATAATATAAATACATGCATATGTGTATATTTCATAATATGTATATAATGGATTATTTTTTCCTTTTTTTTGTGAGATTTTCACTGTCATAACAATGTTGCATTGAACATCCTTCTAAATGCCCTTTGTGGGCATATTTCAAAATTTCCCAGGGAAAATACAGAAGAATTGAACTTCTGGGCCACAGGGAAAACAGTTTCTCCTTTTATGTCCTCCTCATAATTATGTGCATGTCTAACTTAATGTTGGGGGTATCCAGAAAAATTCTTGTTATTTTAAAATTCCAGTTTTATATTCTGCCCTCGTTTGAATTCTGCTTTTTGAATCTAGATTTGAAATTGATGTGGATAAGCAAAATAGGTTCTAAGCAATAGCCATAATCCAAAACTAAGTTTTTGGAATAGGTGCCGCGTTTCAATCATGGAGAAATTAAAATGTCAGTTGAGAAGATAATCTTCAATCATGAAGTTCTTTTTTCCAAGTCATTCTCTGCTCCCACTGGAATTATGACAACTGGATCCACCAATGCTGTGAAAATATTTTCTTACATCATACTTCTTCTTTTAATACTAGTTTGAATAATCCTAGAAAATATAGTTTTGGGTTCTGTACCCTTTTTAAATTAGTGAAGTCTGGAACACTCACTTTTCTTTATAGGATCTAGTTCATTTGTTTGGGCATTAAAGCTTTTATTAAAGAACATGCTTTGAGGATTTCCTGTTTCTCACGTGAGCCTTCTGTTTTCACTAGACATGAATCTGAGTGTACTGGTAGAGTCTCTACTTGACCTGAAAGTCATTATTTTTGACATTTATTGTCAGGGCAAGAGAGAAGGCTCTTGACAGTGGAGGCCCTAACCCATGGATTGGTAAGGTTCCAGTGGAGTAACTGCTTAGGTTCCATAAGCATTCAAATATGATTACTCCTTTCTCTACGTATGAATGTTTGGAAGAATGATGAAATATGAAAAATGTGCCATGTGAAGAGTTGTGTGCTAAAGCAGTGGTTTTTACCTGGGGAACTTTTAAAACTCCTAAAGCTCAGACTACATTTCATAGCAATTAAATCAGAATCTAGGGTACTTTTTAAAGGCTACCAGGTAGTTTTAATGTGCAGCCAAGTTTGAGTGGGGTAATGGAGATTTTAAATTTTATTTCATATCTAACTGAAGATAGGTTCATTAAACACAATTTCCCAAAGCCGTGGTCTGTTGGTTACCTTTGCAGGTATGGAAGAGTTGTTGGAAGGAAATTTGTTAATATTAATAACAAACTCTTTTTAAAATGTGCAAAATAAAAGCCACCTAACCTAAAAGAGTTAATGCAGTTTCCAAAGATGCTTGATGGCCAAGAAATAGCTTAGGCACAGGGAGAATCTGGCTTATTTGGAGGGAATAAATAAAGCCGAGACTTAAAATGCCTTTTAATCTAAAACATGTGTGCCCCTGGGCCTGAAAACAAGCCTGGATCTTTGCAGTTGTGGTGGAGTTTCCTCACAATAGAGAGAAAACGAGTTGTGGTGCAATGTTATTTAAACCTGAAAGTTTAGAGGAGAAATTTGATTTGTGGAGGAGATTGTAGGTAGGAGAAAAGTGCAATGGGCAGGCAGAACAAATTATGTTTCTGTGGCTTCTCCTTTCTGATTTTAAGGAGAACAGAACTAGCACATAGTTCCAATTATCTCAGACAAAATAGAACAAACCCCAACAAAATGAAAATTGCTATGTAATCAAGAAGGTAGAATGTATCTTATTAAATTAATCTGCTGTGATACTTAAGATAATTAGGTATTTGTGGCCTCAGTGTCCTTATAGAAGCACTGTAATCTAGGGTGGTGTGGACTTTTTTGCCTTTTTTTGGGTACATCACTCCTTCAGTAGAACTTTCTGAAAGATTTTGATTTCTCATGGATTTTTTTTAACATTTTATTTTGAAATAATTATAGATTCATAGAAAGTTGCCCCCCAAAAAATGTACAGGGAAGTCCAGGTGTGTTCTTCACCCAGGCTTCCCCAATGGTAATATCTTATATAAAGAGAGGTATGTGTCAAACTATCAAAGCCAACCAGTTGACATTGGTATATTCCATAGAGCTTATTCAGATTTTTGTTTTACAAGCACTTTGGGGTGCGGGGCACCGGCGGGGGTAGTTCTATGCAGTTTTATCTCACATAGCTTCATGTAACCACCACCGCAATCAAGACACAGAACTCCACATGGGATTTTGAAGAACTGTTAAGGGAATAAGTATAGAATGAGTCACTTTGCATGCAGTCCCATCACCAACTTAAGTTCAGGGCCTTATATTGTTGGGGACTACTGCTTTGAGGGGGTAGGTAGCAAGATAAAGTGCTTTTTAGTCTTCTTTTTTCATGGGGTCATCACTATTGGTGCTTTTCTCAATTACTGTGTTTTGAGTAGTTAAAGCGTGGTCACTTGCTTTGTTTGAAGGGAGTGAAATGGGAAGTATAAATCCCCAAGCATAGCAGTCTGTTACTGATCTTAGTTTGCGGGCACATCCACCAATTCTGGCACGATAGCAATGAGCTGAATGCTAGAAAGTTCTTTTTCTGCTAAATTTCAGAACATTTGATCCCTTCTCAGTTAATAGTCAATACATCTTTTTAGTTCCCAAAACAGTAAGAAGACCGCTGGCCTCCCAGAGAAATGCCCTGATGTGTTTGAATTGAATAGGCATGGCTCTATAATAAAGAGTTATTTAAGAGCATATTCTAAGCATTAAGTCAACATCAAACTCTGCCTCACTCATATTTTTTAGTTTATTACTATCTCTAGAGCTTAAGGATATAAAACCATGTCTACCATTCACATGGCATGAGGATTTATTTATGTTGCATCTGGTGCATCAAAATTAAGGTGTTTAGGAAAATAAGTACAGTGTTACTAAGCTTTCTGTTCCCAAGATTTGCTGATAAATCTACAATCTATCAAAACAGCTTGTGTTTGTGTTCTGTTCTTATACCTACATCCCACTAGCTTCCTTAGAATTCTAATTTTGGGCACGAATTCTATAGGAGAGAAGCAGTTCTGGGGTTTGTTCTGGTTGGGTCAGAACCAGTACACTCAGCTCTGATGAAGTAATGGGATGTGTGATGAGACAGGAGGTGTCTAAACACCAAGATAGTAATGTTGAGCAAAAGCAGCTTTGGCATATTTATAAAGAATACATTCTGCCTGATGTAATTGTGGGTTTTTGTTAGAAACTTAATATAGTGAAAATTCAGCAAAAATTCAAATTGATAATCTCATTGTCTCATAAAGCTTGATTTGAAGAAGTCAATTTATTTAGAAATAGACTAGCCAAAAAATACTTACAGTCCTAAATATTCTGAAAAAGGTAATCGCAAACTCACATTCAATGATAGAGCAGAGGAGAAAATTGTGAGTATTAGTGACTGTAAATGAAAAGCACTAGAAGGAGGCTGGATTATTTTCAATAAAAAAGTAAACTAATCGTTATGGAAAAGTAATCCTAAACATATCTTAAATGTCAGGAGAGGAAAACCAGGGTTGTGTCAGTTACATGCTCCCCTCTAGGCACCCCTCACCCAATCAAGAAAGCAATGAATCAGCCCCTTTAAACAAGTAGAACTACAAAGATATTTTGAATAACTGTACAGAAGTTAAAATATTCAAGCCAAAAACAGTCTAGGCCATGGGCAGATACACCCCCCCCCCGCCCCAAGCAGTGGTTAAAGATGGCAAGTTGTGTAATTTTAGGAATATACATTAGTCACTAAGCTTATAAGTAAGAGGTATCAAAAATGCAGTATTATATTAACCTGTATAAGACAAAAGCAGGTCAATATCTTAACCAACTAGCAAACAGCAATAGGGGTTATATCATATGTTAAGTAAACACATCAACATAGAGTTCTAACAGAGTGAATGAGAAAATGCATATAGTTTATAGCACAAGGCTTTTTAGCTGAGTTTTCTTTACCTGTCAAAATATATTAATATTACATAGTTTAATGCTAAGTTTTATGCTTGTATCAGTAATGTCACATATCAGTGCTGTGCTTAAGCTAAGAAATAATTCTTTTTCACTGTAAAGCAGTACAAATTCATGACCTCGCTAACAGTTTGTGACTGCTGAGTAGTAATACAGCTAACATTTACAGAGCACATACTATGCACTGGGACCGTGCTAAGCATTTCATGTGCATTGTTTTACATGAACCTTAGAACAGTATTATGAGATAGGTACTATTTTATTATCCCTATTTTACATATGGGAAAGCTGAGGCCAAGAGAGTAAGTAACTTGCAGAGATCCACAGCTGATAGGTGGTTAGGTGGTTGAGCTAGGATGAAAACACACACCAGAGCCCATGCACCTACACAGTGCTCAACTTACGAAAGGTATTGGGTGAGGGGGAAGAGCATCAGGTCAAATAACTGAGAATGAAGTGGGGAAAAGGTAAGGGGAGAGGCAGCGTTCTTGCCTAAGGCTAAATTTCCAGACCAAAAGCAGTTATCAAGGAGATGGGCATCTGAGCCACAGAAATCAGAAAACTGGGAGAGAAAGATTTTTCTAAGGGAAAAACAGGAACTGACATTTGTTTGAGGGGGAACTGGAGAATTTGGAAGTGGCAAAATAAGCGTTTGTGAGCATGAAGGGATGAGATTGAGAGAAAATAACCTCGAAAAGCTGTTGGTGAAGAGAAGGCAGGCTCCTCAGTGAGCAGACGCGTGAAACTGGTGAGGTTTGGGTGGGTGTCCTCTCCTGTTTTCATTGTCTAGACCTGCCTTCGACATTTCATCAGACACTCCCTTCTGTTTTGCCTTTTTTTTTTTTTAATAGAACTGAGCATTCAACTGTTGGGCACTTGGTTGTACTTTTTAGGTTTATTGAAAAGAGCTTTTTCTTGGTCTAGAGGAATTGTCTAACCCTGAAAAAAACTCTTTTGATGAATCATCTTTTTCCACAGGTGAGTGCTTAATAAATAGTTTTAAATGTGGGTACCATGATTTATCCCAGAGATTCATGCATTGGGAACAGTGTTGGGTGAGGAGGAAAGCGAAAAGGCTAGGTCTCAAGTAGGTCATCTGAGCTCATACTTTACAGATCTTTGTGTATATACTTACGGTAAATCTGAATAAGAATATTTTTATATAATACTTGCATGAGAAATTCTATATTTGCCGTGTTGTCACAAGCTCATCTTTCCCCCCAAAGCATCAAGGCCTGCAGCAATTAAGAATTGTGAAGTACCTTTCAAATTCATACGTATATAATGTAATCATAGGCCTGGTAGAGCTCTAACTTATTTTAGCTAAAGTATTATCTCTTTTTCACCCATCACTTTATTTCATTATCTTTTCTGATTTTCCCAGTCCTGAAATCTATGTAAATGCTTAGAAAAACAGAGTTTGGGGCCAGGCGCGGTGGCTCATGCCTGTAATCCTAGCACTCTGGGTGGATCGCTCAAGGTCAGGAGTTCAAAACCAGCCTGAGCAAGAGCGACACCCCGTCTCTACTAAAAATAGAAAGAAATCAATTGGACAACTGAAAATATACAGAAAAAAATTAGCTGGGCATGGTGACACATGCCTGTAGTCCCAGCTACTCGGGAGGCTGAGGCAGAAGGATTGCTTGAGCCCAGGAGTTTGAGGTTGCTGTGAGCTAGGCTGAGACCACGGCACTCTACTCAGGGCAACAGAGTGAAACTCCGTCTCAAAAAAAAAAAGAAAAAAACAAAATCGTTTCAGCTATTGTATGTTCTTGGCATTTCCATATAAATTTTAGAATCAGCTTGTCAATTTCTCTAGAATCCCTGCTGGGTTTGATTGAGATAATGTTAAAATTATGTAGAATTGATATTATTTCTTCCTTAAATGTTTGGTAGAATCTACCAGTGGAACTATCTGTATCTAGAGTTTTTTTCATAGAAAAGTTTTTTCCCTTAATATTTCTATTTATTATCTCCAGTTTATGGGAACTTGAAGGAATTCAATTGACTTTACCAAGGTTGCCGGCAAAGCAATGATGAGAAGTCTGAGAGTGAATCCTTTCTGCTTCCAAATATTTTAAAGTTGGCTAATACAAAGACACACACACAAAAATGTGTATGATAAAAGAGCACCTCTGAGTGAAAAAGAAAAACCTTGTCTTTCAATGCCTAGAGAGCTATGCTAGTTCCAAAGATAAAGCTTTTATTTTAGGCACGGAGGTCAAATTAATCCTGCAGGAGAGTTTTAACTACAAATTCAATTTCATTAATTATATATTGAGACTATTGAAGTTTTCTTCTTGAGTAAGCTTTGGTAGTTTATTATTTTTAAGGAATTTTTCCATTTCATCTATGTTGTTGAATTTGTTGGCACAAAGTTGTTCAGGAAATTGCTCTCCTAATTTTACTTCCGATTTGTTTGTTGCACTTTGAATGTGCCCTTCTGCTGCCTCCTGGCCTCCGTCGTTTCAGATAAGAAATCAGCTGCATGTCACTATGGATGTTTCCCTACACATAAATCTACCCCTTTATTGCAGCTTTTATGATTCTCTTTTTGTCTCTCAACAGTTTGACTATGATGTGTCTGGTGATAGATCTCTTTGTTTTTATCCTGCGTGGTATTCATTGAGCTCCTTGGATGTGTAGGTTAATTTTTTTACAAATCAAATTTGGGAAGTTTTTTTTAACATTATTTCATCAAAGACTTTTTTTCTGCCCTTTTCTCTCTTTCCTTTCCTACTGGGACTCCTGTTACGCTGGTGGTGTTGTCCAACAGCTCTCTGAGTCTTTTTTTTTTTTGGGAGACAGAGTCTCATTCTGTTGCCCGGGCTAGAGTGCCATGGCATCAGCCTAGCTCACAGCAACCTCAAACTCCTGGGCTCAAGCAATCCTCCTGCCTCAGCCTCCTGAGTAGCCAGGACTACAGGCACGTGCCGCCATGCCCAGCTAATTTTTTCTATATATTGTTAGTTGTCCAGATAATTTCTTTCTATTTTTTGTAGAGACGGGGTCTTGCTCTTGCCCAGGCTGGTCTCGAACTCCTGAACTCAAGTAATCCTCCCGCCTCGGCCTCCCAGAGTGCTAGGATTACAGGCTGGCCTAGTTCTGTGAACATATTTTTGATAGCTGCTTCAAAGTCTTTGTCTACTATATGCAACATCTGGGGATGATCAGAGACCAGAGACAGTTTCTACTGATTACTTTTGTTCCCTTGAATACGGACTGGATTCTAATGCCCCTCAAAAGTTGTTGTTGTCATTGCTTTGTGTTTGTTTACTAATTTGCCATGGTGTATGGCCACTAATGTCTCTGCCCATTTAAAAAAATTATTGTTTTTGCACTCATTGCATTATCAAAAGAAGATAAAAAATTTTAAAAAGAGAAAAATAAAAAACTATTGTTTTTATTTTTAAGTTTGAACTTCTAGGAATACCCCTGTGTGTGTGTAGCATTAACTCAGCCAGTTATTAGAGGGAGGTTGTGCTCAGTCACTGTGAGCCAGTGAGATCTGTGTGTGGGTAGGAGAGGACAGCCTTCAGGCCATTTTCAAGTCTTTGCCGGGCTCTACTTTCCACTGAGTCCTTTGGGATCCCCTCTGTGCAGGCAGCCTCAGGGCCAGCCAAGAGTGTGTGGATAGCTGGGCTCTCTCTGCTTTCTCTTGCAGGTGCACACAGCTTCAGCTAGGAATATGCTTTCCCCAACTGCAACTGCATCAGGCTAGTAGAGCCACTGGTCTTTCTACTTGCTTGTCATTAAGATTGGCACTTCCACTGATATGGCTCGGCATGGGTGTCGGCTGCTTCTCTGAATTGAATGAGCCCCCTTTAAGCAGTGAAGCTGCTGGTCCTCAAGGCCTGCCCCACCTTGGCAGAACTGCTGCTCCTACCCACCTGGGAGAGGTGAGATGGGAACAGACCCAGGCAAGGACACCGCACACTCCCACTGTCTTATTCAGAGTTGAGCAGCTTTCAAGCACATATGCTTCTCAGACTGCTGTAAGCCTTTGATCAATTTTCAGAGCACTGAAATGCTTTTGTCCATTTTGTCCTGCTTCATAGGTGCTGTCGGGCGAGAGAATTTGCTGACCTCCTCACTCGACCAGAGGTGGAAGTCTCCTTCTTTAAATACTTTTGACCTTTGTTCTGGGAAGCAGTTAAGTTACTTGGCTGAGGAGTCTGGGGGATCTTAATGCATTGGAAATAATTTGATCTTTTCAGGGCTTGCTTTTAAACTTGTTAGGCAGGACCAGATTCGCCTTTAGTCTCGAGTTAATTTGGCCCCACTTCTGAGCAGCGGGCTCTGGGTCCTCTACAAGATGCATGTGTGTTTGGTGGTCGTTCCACTCTGTCTGGTGGACCACAAGCTAGTCCTGCCCTGCGTGAACCCTGGGGATTGTTTTGCCTGCTCTTGGGCGATTCGTTCCCAGCCTCACACACGTGCTATCAGTACTCAGCCAGCGGCTGCGGCACCCCTCAGACATGTGGCGTTCTCTCTAGACTGTGCTGTACTCATGACTGCCCTGTGAATCCTACCTGCCTTGGCCTCCCGAAATCTGACCTCTGTCTCCTCAACTCAGGGAGACTGCTGGACCCTGTTTGTGTTCCCTCTCTCTGTGCTATGACCTAGAAATTCTCTCCAGCAAGGAAGCTGGGCAGAGCCGGGAGGCTCGTCTCCTTTGTTTCTGTCTTCTCGGGGCTCACGGTCCTGCACTGCTGATATCCAGTGCCTGAAAGGCTTAGATTTTGTATGTCTTTTTAGTTGTTTAGGATAGGGAGGTATATCTGGCCCCTGTTACTCCATTCTGGTTGGAAGCCTCCCCTTAGACTTTCTGATTACAGTACGCTGTGCCCCAACCCAGCTCCACTTTGTGCCCCAGTATGGGGGGCGCTCTCGGTTTTCCACAAATCTCCCTGAAGTTCTCCATGGCGGCCAGGAGGGGGCGCGGCTCTCCACGTTCAACGGGCGCCAGCGGCAGTCCATGGGCCCCGCCTTGAATGTCATGGCCATGGGTTCCCTGTGACCCCACTGCCACCAACTAATCTGGCATCCACAAGGAGGCAGGACACATGACATCTACCAGGGGCTCCTGGAGGTTTGTCTTCTGGGGAATGGGCTTTGGTCTGATTGTTCCTGAAATTGCTGTGGTGATGATAATAATACCTAACGCTTATTGAGCACGGATAATGTGCGCTTAAGCACTAGGCTAAGTTTTCCATACGTTAGTCCTTGTGATAATGCGAGGGGGTACTACTGTTATGCAGGTGTGACCCGTTTAGCAGCCGGAATGTGGGGCCTCCTGGGGTTTCCGAAGGAGTGGCCAGTGGGAAGGCGGAGGCCTAGAGAGTCGCTTGGGCCAGTGGCTAGTTACCAAGAGGTGTGGAACTATTTCTGCATTTGAACAACTGGGACGGCTGTGCTAGTGTGTACCCAGTGAGCTTGACTCCTGTGGGGCCTTCGCAGAGGCGCTGGTCTTTGCAGGCTGCAGTGTGGGTGAGACAGAGTAGAAAGCTTGGCAGGTTTGCGATCACCTTTCCTAGCGAGAGTTTACAGGCCTGAGTTCACGTCTCGGGCCATTTCCCAACACCTCACACTCCAGCCACGCTGAGCCCTCCAATAACCTCTTCATCCCAGGCCTCGGCTGCCCCTCCTCCCTCCTCCCAGAGTCCTTTTCCCTCTTCCCTCGGCCTGGCTGACTTCTACTGTTCATCTTTCGGGCGCCTGCACAGGCATTAGTTCCTCCAGGAAGCCTTTCCTGACACACAGATCTGGGTAGGGGCTCCTGTTATGTGGTCCCTGGGTCCTTGTGCACCCCTGTCCTAACTCAGTGATGGCCGTGAGGGCTGCGAACCACGGGAGATGGCGTGTCCCCAGCACTGCATACCATGCCTGGCGTGGTGGGTGCTCAACAAATACTAGTTGAAAGGGGTTTAGAAAGGGCTCCTGGGTGGCAGATGGCTATCAGAGGGTGGTCTGGGGCAGAGGCCAGATCTGCTTAGAGCCCTACAGTCTTAGCAGATAGACAGACAGCCACACAAGGGAAGAAGCTGAGAACTGGGGTCCAAGGGACCATGACAAATTGAGAATTGAAGGCCGGGCGTGGTTGCTCACGCCTGTAATCCTAGCACTCTGGGAGGCTGAGGCGGGAGGATCGCTCAAGGTCAGGAGTTCAAAACCAGCCTGAGCAAGAGCTAGACCCCGTCTCTACTAAAAATAGAAAGAAATTAATTGGACAACTAAAAATATATAGAAAAAATTAGCCGGGCATGGTGGCGCATGCCTGTAGTCCCAGCTACTCGGGAGGCTGAGGCAGAAGGATTGCTTGAGCCCAGGAGTTTGA
>CAUYRT010038511.1:0-24703 GCA_963574885.1 Lepilemur ruficaudatus
TAGTCCCAGCTACTTGGGAGGCTGAGGCAGAAGGATCGCCTGAGCCCAGGAGTTTGAGGTTGCTGTGAGCTAGGCTGACGCCACGGCACTCTACAGCCCGGGCAACAGAGTGAGACTCTGTCTCAAAAAAAAAAAAAAAAAGTCAATATGTCCTGATACAAATTGATACAGCACTTGAACTGCCACCAAGATAAAGCAACCAGTGCTAATGAGGGGAGTCTGCTGGCTAAGGTTTCTTTTCTTTTTAAAATAGACTTTATTTTTTAGAGCAGTTTTAGGTTCACAGCAAAACTGAGCAGAAGGTACAGATTTCCAATATACCCACTGGCTCTATACATGAATAGCGCCCCCATTATCAACATCCCCCACCAGAGTGCTACAGAGTGTTACAACTGATGAACCTACATTGACATTGTCATTATCATCCAAATTTCATAGTTTACATCAGGGTTTGTTCTGGGTGTTGTATAATCTATGAGTTTGGACAAGTGTAATGACGTGTATCCACTATCATAGAATCATGCAGAGCAGTTTCAAGGCCCTAAAAATTCTGTGCTCTATTCACCCTTTACTCTCCTCTAACTCCTGCCAAGCACTGATCTTTTTACTGTCCCCGTAGTTTTGCTTTCTCCAGAATGTCCTATAGTTGGAATCATACACTACAAAGGCTTTTCAGATTGGCTTGTTTCACTTAGTAATGTGCACTTAAGTTTCTTTCATCTCTTTTCATGATTCAATAGCTCTTTTTTTTTTCCTCAAGAGACCCAACAGAAAGAAATGAGAAGACAGTTCATTTCTTTTTAGCAATGACTAAATATTTCACAGTCTGGATGTACCACAATTTGTTTATACCTACTGAAGGACATCTTAACTGCTTCCAAGTTCTGGCAATTATCAATAAAGCTGCTGTAAACATCTGTGTACAGGTTTTTGTTCTCCTTGGTATTTACCCAAAGGAGTTAATCACTGAATCTGAGGTTTCATTTTAGCACGTGAAAACAAGCTGACTAAACCAAGCCACTGAAATTAAACCCCAACACAAGACTCAAGAGAATTTCTAACTCATCCTGCTACAGATGAATAAGTACCCCCACCCAGAAAAAGATTTCTCCAGTCAAAATGGCCAAAGCTGGCCAGGCGTGGTGGCTCACACCTGTAATCCTAGCACTCTGGGACGCCAAGGTGGGAGGATCGCTTGAGGTCAGGCGTTTGAAACCAGCCTGAGTAAGAGCGAGACCCTGTCTATACTAAAAATAGAAACAAATTAATTGGCCAACTAAAAATATATACAAAAAATTAGCCGGGCATGGTGGCGCTTGCCTGTAGTCCCAGCTACTCGGGAGCCTGAGGCACAAGGATCGTTTGAGCCCAGGAGTTTGAGGTTGCTGTGAGCTAGGCTGACACCATGGCACTCTAGCCCAGACAACAGAGTGAGACTCTGTCTCAAAAAAAAAAAAATGGCCACAGCTATCTTCAGAAGATAAACTTTACTGGCAAAGAGTCAGCCATGAGTTCAAACTGTATCTACCACTTACTGGCTATTACTGTTACTTTGGACAAACTCTCTCTGAGTCTCAATTTCCTAATGTATAAAACAGGATGATAATCCTTAACACAAAGAAAGGTTGTAAGGATTAAATAAGAAAACATTCAGAAAATGCTGGGCAGTGTCTGTCTGGTTATAGCAAATGCTCTATAAAGGTTAGTTACAACATCATCTCGATTATCCACTTTACCATTACAATTATTACACTATTATCATGTTCCTGCCTGCTCCTTGACCATTCTCATGCTCAACCACCAAATAGCCTTAGACTCACATCATTTCCCCCACTGGCAAGTGACCGGAGCAGTCGGGTCAAGTACTGAAATACATTCAGCTGGATGGCTATACCACCTATTTTCCGGACCATACTGCTTGTCTCTTCTGGGTTCAGGGTATGACGGAGGAGAGCCCAGGCCAAAAGCACTGGGGCATGATGTGGAATGTCCCCGAAGGTCAACATCAAATGGTCCATATCCTATTGAGAGGAGAAAAAACATCTGTCTCCAAACAGAAAGGGTCAAGATTCCTCAACCAGATTCTTCATCATGCTCAATAAGCCCTTCAACCATCCAGAGTAGCCTCTCTTTCCCATTCTGATATTTCACTTTTATCAAACCCTCAGCAACCTCACTAATAAACCCCTCAATTACTCTTTCCTTTACCCACAAATTTTTTCTACTGACTTTAAATAATCTATGTAGGGCGTGGTGGCTCACGCTTGTAATCCTAGCACTCTGGGAGGCCAAGGCAGGAGGATCACTGGAGGTCAGGCATTCAAGACCAGGCTCAGCAAGAGAGAGACGCCTGTCTCTACTAAAAATAGAAAGAAAATTAGCTAAACAACTAAAAATAAAAAAAATTAGCTGGGTGTGGTGGTGCACACCTGTAGTCCCAGCTACTTGGGAGGCTGAGGCAGGAGGATCGCTTGAGCCCAGGAGTTTGAGGTTGCTGTGAACTAGGCTGATGCCACAGCACTCTAGCCCAAGCAACAGAGCAAGACTCTGCCTCAAAAAAAAAAAAAAAAAAAAAACGGAGATTCATTAGAAATTTTACCCTAATCCTTCTTGAACTTTCTGTGATCTCTCCTCATTTTCTATCTTTCTAGCCATCCCCTCTCAATGTTTTCCCCTCTTCTTTCACAGGCCCCATAAATGCAGACAATCCCCAGGGTTTTGTCCAAGGGCCTCTTTTGTCTTTATACCATCTCCATGAGTGACTTACTCTCACAGATTCAATTATCACCTCTGTACACATGACTGACAAATCTGAGATTTCTTCTGGGCCCTATAATCTGTTTAACAACACAGAAGCTCCACAACACTGAACAATGTAGAATTATACAAGACAGAAAATTTTATGCAGCAGGATAGGTCAGTGGTTAAAAACACATTATTAACTATAAACAGTTGGAAAAAAAGGAAAGATGCTACTCTAAGTTTACCTGACAAATAAGTCCATCCTGGGCAAACTGGTGCAGTTCTCTTCTGTCATCCAAAGCACACTTATGTAAGGACTCAATATCCGTGCCTTCCACCAGGATGAGGGCACTGAAGTAGCTGGAAAGAAAAATGGTATCACGGTGTCACATATGCTGCTCTGAAACTCACTGGAGACTAAGCTGGGATGTAAGAAACTTCAGTATCAAAAAAATTATTGAGTTATTAGAAACATTTTTTTTCATAAGTCTTTTATTTTTTTTTTTTTTATTTTTTTTGAGACAGAGTCTCACTCTGTTGCCCAGGCTAGAGTGCCGTGGCATCAGCCTAGCTCACAGCAACCTCGAACTCCTGGGCTCAAGCAATCCTCCTGCCTCAGCCTCCTGAGTAGCTAGGACTACAGGCATGTGCCACCATGCCCGGCTAATTTTTTCTATATATTTTTAGTTGTCCAGTTAATTTCTTTCTATTTTTGGTCGAGACGGGGTCTCGCTCTTGCTCAGGCTGGTCTCGAACTCCTAAGCTCCAACAATCCTCCTGCCTCGGCCTCCCAGAGTGCTAGGATTACAGGCGTGAGCCACCGCGCCCGGTGCATAAGTCTTTTAAATCTAATATGTATCTTATACTTCCAGTACATCTCAATTTGACTAGTCACATTTCAAGTGCTTCATAGTCATATGTAGCTTGCACCTACCATACCGGGAAGTGTAGATCTAGTACTAAAGGTTTCTACAGCTATGAGTTTTACCTGACCCAAGGTGAACTGCCTCATTTCTCAAGTGTGTATCTTTGCTTATAGAGGGAACAGGCCCCCAAATGTGGATATATCCATGGCCATACATAGAGAAAAAATGAGAAATTCAAAATACACAGACCATGATCTCAAAGAGGTCAGACAGCACACATGCTTTATTTATCACTATCTTCTTAGCATTTGCATAGTGCCTGGCCTATGAGCACAAATTTGTTGCTCAACAAATTTCTACTGACTGGATGAACTCCTTAGATGAAGACTGTAAGTAAAAAAGCAGAATGCAATACTTATTTTGAGAAAAGAACATGTGCCTCTCAACCCCAATTTTTATTCCCTATGTGAACAGGAATGTGGCAGTATACTCACCTATTTCCCATCCATTAAATGAAAAGTACACCTACCCCCTCACCCATTTACAGAACCGCTACAGTATCAATGCTCTAAACATTATGCAAGTTCTATGACCTTTAATTCATTCAGACTTACCCAATGCGATCTACAAAAGGATCCATGGTCTCATCCACCAGGTGCCTATTGGTCTGCCTACTACCAAATCCTTGCTCTTTAAACATCTTCGTTAATATGAGCAGGTCACTAGGAGCCATCTCAAAGTATGCATAATAAAGGAAAATAATTTCTAGCAGCATGGACTGTTCCCGAAGGCACTGAACAAACCAGCGAGACACCTGGCGCTCAGTCTAAACAACCGGTTAAGAAAAGAATGGGAGAGGAATAAAGTGATATTAAAAACCATATTTAAAATTTTTTAAAGTTATTTTTACACTTGATCATAGTGAAAAGGCTGAGAAACAATGAAGTCATTTTTATTAGATAACACAGGCACATGATAGAAAATTCAAAAAGTGTAAGAATATACTAAAAACAGGTCTCCTACCCTATAATTCCTATTGCCTAGTCATGCAAACCTCTCCCCAGAAGCAACCACTGTTAAGAGATACTTCTCTCTCTTTTCAGCAATATGCCATACATATTAAATCATTCATTCTATATGCTATCTATCGCTAAACCAAATTAACATATTACATAAACCATTCAGCACCTTACCTTTTTCACTTAACAATGTATGTTAAAGATTATTTCCTGGCTGGGGGCGGTGGCTCATGCCTGTAATCCTAGCACTCTGGGAGGCCAAGGCAGGTGGATCGCTCAAGGTCAGGAGTTCGAAACCAGCCTGAGCAAGAGCGAGATCCCATCTCTACTATAAATAGAAGGAAATTAATTGGACAAATAAAAATACATGTAAAAATTAGCCGGGCATGGTGGTGCATGCCTACAGTCCCAGCTACTCGGGAGGCTGAGGCAGAAGGATTGCTTGAGCCCAGGAGTTTGAGGTTGCTGTGAGCTAGGCTGGCGCCACGGCACTCTAGCCCGGGCAACAGAGTAAGACTCTGTATCAAAAAAAAAAAAAAGGAAAGTTTCAGTCTTTACAAAGCTCTATATATTACATTATACATGGGCCCTTTTATTCTATTAAATATTTTAAATAATTACTGTGTTTTTGTTGACATGTTTTAATAAGAATGTATTATTTTCAAAATAAAAAGGTCGTGCTATAATCTATAAATGCTAATTGGTTAGCATTTAAGATAAAATAATCAGACTAGCGTCACATACTTAATACAAAATGATAATAAAGAAGATGAAATCTTAGGTTTAGAGTTCCATTAACCACTAAGAGAGGCCGGGTGAGGTGGCTCACATCTCTAATCCCAGCACTTTGGGAGGCCAAGGCGAGAGGATTGCTTGAAGTCAGGAGTTTAAGACCAGCCTGAGCAAGAGCAAGACCCTGTCTCTACAAAAAATTAACAAATTAGCCAGGTATGGTGACACATGCCTGAAGTCCCAGCTACCTGGGAGGCTAAGGCAAGAAGTTCGCTTGAGCCCACGAGTTTGAGGCTGCTATGAACTAGGCTAACACCATGGCACTCTAGCTCGGGCAACAGAGCAAGACTCTGTCTCAAAAAGAAAAAAAAAAAACACTACGAGATTATTTTAGGAAGTGAAAGTAAAGTAACAGGATAAAGTCAAGGGAAAATGCCAGAAGTAAATACCATTAATTAAAGTCATCAATGTTTACATTTATATGGCATGTTTAAAACTTTTCTGAAGAATGATAATCTATACATGTTTTAAATTAAAAAATGAGTAATTTAACTTGGAGCTCTATGAGCAAGGGTATACAATTCTCGTAAGAGTTATAGGAAAGCACAGTAACCACATACCATGAGGTTTCCATGTGTCTCCCATGTTGGTGCTTCAGTTTTATAAAGCTCCTCAAACTGCTGCCTGTATTTTGAAATTAGTTCCTTCTCCAATTTGTCAACACAGTCTGCATATTCAACCTTAAAAAAATCAAAACAGAGTAACTTATACCTAGACTGAAAGGTAAATATTCAAATTAGTATGAATAAAATTATTTAAAAGGTTGGATGATACAGGGTAAAGAGAACCAAGACAACTAAACAAGCTTACTCTATAGGGGTGTCTTTCATCTTGGAAATAAGTGAGAAGGTGTAAGACACAACGAAGAATACAGGTTCTTTCTTCGTAGTAATAATCTGCAATCTGAGAAAAATTCAAAGATTCAAAATCAGTTACTCATCTTTGTACAGAAGATACTCAATTTTAAATTTATTGATAATTAGATCATGTAAAGATGTGAATGAAAAAATTCAATTTATATAAATAAGCAACAAAGAAATACAAACATGTTTGAGCCTAGGAGTCTGAGGTTGCTGTAAGCTAGGCTGACACCACAGCACTCCAGCCCAGGCAACAGAGTGATACTCTGTCTCAAAAAAAAAAAAAGAAAGAAAGAAAGAAATACAAACATATTCAACTAGCCCCAAAAGACCTTCATAAACCAGGATATAAGTTACATCATACAAGATGAATAGAATCATTACTTAATAATATAAACAAGTTTCAAAAAATCATTTTTTTTTTTTTTTTTGAGACAGAGTCTCACTCTGTTGCCTGGGCTACAGTGAATGCCGTGGCATCAGCCTAGCTCACAGCAACCTCAGACTCCTGGGCTCAAGCAATCCTTCTGCCTCAGCCTCCCAAGTAGCTGGGACTACAGGCATGCGCCACCATGCCCGGCTAATTTTTTCTATATATATCTTTAGTTGGCCAATTAATTTCTTTCTTTTCTATTTATAGTAGAGATGGGGTCTCACTCTTGCTCAGGCTGGTTTTGAACTCCTGACCTTGAGCGATCCGCCCGCCTCAGCCTCCCAGAGTGCTAGGATTACAGGCGTGAGCCACCGTGCCCGGCTACTATAATTTTTTAACAAGAGTCAAGATGTTGAGATACATAGAAGCTAAGACAAGAGGTGGCGGTGCGTCATCTCCAAAGATGCCATATTAGTTTCTGGTGGCTGCTGTGACAAATGAGCACAAACTTAGTGTTAAAACTAAACACAAATTTTTTTCTCTCTCTCACAGTTCTGGAAGTCAAAAGTCCAAAATCCACCTCACTGGGCTGGACACAGGCTGTCGGCAGGGTCACACTCCCTGCGGAGGCTCCAGCAGAGAATCAGTGTTTTCTTTGCCTCTGCCCAATGCTGGTGGCTGCCGGCATCCCTTGGCTTGTGGCCGAATCACTCCAATGTTCAAGGCCAGCGTCTTCCAATCTCTGCTCTGTGCACAGGGCGCCTCCTCTGCGTGTAGCAAAATCTCTCTCTCTGGCTCCCTCTTATGGAAGTGCCTGGGACTGCATTTAGGGCCAACCTAGATAAACCAGGATAATCTCCCCAGCTGAAGATCCTTAACTTGATCACATCTGCAAAATCCTTTCTTGTCACATAACGTAACACATGCTGGGGAACATGTCCTGGGGATTAGGAAGTGGACACCTTCCGAGGAGCTATCATCTGAACTGCCGTGAGCGACCACTGACAATTTCCCCCCTACTCCACGTACACGCTCTCCTCGTCGAGAGATGACGTCTGTTTCCCTTCCCCTTGACTCTTGTGACTTGCTTTGACCAACAGAATGTGGTAGAAGGGTGCTGTTTTGGAACCTGGTCCCCATGTGGTAAGGACGTTGGTCTAGCCTATCGTCGGGGGGGCAGCATGGGGAACTGAAGCCCCCTGGCCCACAGATGGCACCCGCTGCCAGCACGAGTCAGGGTGTCTTGCACACTTTAGCCCCAGCCAAGCTCCGAAATGCACACGGCCACACGTGTGACCTCAGCCAGCGCCACATGAAGCAGAAGGGCCACTGCATCCACACAAGGCACTGTGGACAATGACACACCACCGTTTTAAGCCCCCAAGTTTCAGGGGCGCAGCAATTTCTATTGCCCAGCAATAGAAAATGCTACACAGACACACACACACACACACACACACTGGGAAACAAAGAGATACAAAGAGAGGCAGAGAAGTGGGGGTGGGATTAACAAAATGGAGAAGACAGGGCAGAAAGAGATGAAGAGACTTCTGGAAACACAGGGGAGACAGCAGTGCAGGGACAAGAAGCAAAGAAAGAGAGATGGAAATGGTCACAAGAGACACGGCTCCATCGACAGCCCCAGCTCAGCTTTCAGTGACAGCCCGCGTCAGCTGTCAGCCTGGGAGTGACGCTGCACACACAGCCCGGCTGAACCTTTCCGCCCCTGTAGCCTCTGCGGACATCTGACTGCAATCGTGGGACAGACCCCAAGCAAAGACTGCCCAAGTCAACCCCGAGGGCCCACGAGAGCCAAGTCCGCCTACGGAACCGTAGGAGATGATGATAATACATTGTTCTTTTGAGCCACTGAGTTTGGGGGTGCTCTGATGTGTAGGAATAGACAAGCTTTCAGAAAAGGGGGCGAGTCAGGGAATCTGGAGCGTCTCGGGGGCAATGCGGATGCTTGGAGGTTGGGGAAAAGTGTGCGAGGGGTAGGAAATTGGGGAATGTAGGTGGTGGCAAGTCTTAAACCGAAGATTTATTTGGAGAAAACAGGCTGAGGACCTGGGGGTCTGTTTGGAAAGATGAGGGTGAGGAAATGTGGGTTTCAGAGTTTGGGGAGGGTTCGAGGATCCGGACTGAATTGGAAGAAGCAGTTGATGGACATGGGGCAAATTTCCAAGGGCCAAGGAGACAGAAGGCACTGGGTTTGGAGAAAAAAGACCCGAGCCCCAACTTCTCCTGGGTCATCCTGTTCTCCTATTGTGCAGCAGAGACAGCCAACCGGCCACCAAATATTCGTATTTCCCTTGCATAGTAGAGAGTCCCTGGGAAGTGGCTGCCAGAGACAACATTCCCAGACCCTCGAGTCTAGTTTGGGCCACGTGGCTCAGCTCTGGCCAGTGTCCTGTGAGCCCCAGTGACGTGGCCGATGGGGTTAAGAAGTGGGTGCACCTTCTTCACCACTTTTGCTCCCATCTGTTGGCCAAATGGAGACTATTCCAGGGACCTGGTGGCAGCAGAGTCACATGGAAGGCTGCTTGGCTGCAGTATGAGTCCAAAATAAACTTTGATAATGTTAAGCCATTGAGAATTGTGAGCTTATTTACTACCACCGCTGACATTGACTTAACTAATGTAAATGAGGGGGAAGGTGAGGGCCAGGGGGTGCTGGTGAAGCTCATGTTGGTGGTGATGGTGGTGATATGCTGATGGTAGCCATGGTGATGGTGGAGGGGATGATGACAGCAATGATGGTGATGATGATAATGATGATAAAGATAGTGATGCTGATGGTGGCAATGGTGATGGCGATGATGGTGGTGAGGATTATAATGGTGATGATGGTGATGGTGATGTTGACAGTAATGATGGTGATAATGATGATGTTGAGAGTGATGATGGTGGTAGTGGTGATGGTGGTGATGACAGTGATGGTGGTGGTGGTGGTGATGATGATGATGATGTCAGTGGTGATGATGGTGGTGATGATAATGGTGATGGTGATGATGATGATGGTAATGATGATGATGTTGACAGTGGTGATGACGGTGAGGATGATAATGGTGATAATGGTGATGGTGATATTGACAGTGATGGTGAGGATGATATGGCAATGATGATGTTTTCAGTGGTGATGATGGTGGTGATGATAATGGTGATGGTGATGATGATGATGGTGATGATGATGATGTTGACAGTGGTGATGATGGTGGTGATGATGTTTTCGGTGGTGATGATAATGGTGATGATGGTGATGATGATGATGTTGACAGTGGTGATGATGGTGGTGATGATAATGGTGATGATGGTGATGATGATGATGTTGACAGTGGTGATGACGGTGGTGATGATAATGGTGATGATGGTGATGATGATGATGGTGATGATGATGTTGACAGTGGTGATAACGGTGGTGATGATAATGGTGATGATGATGATGTTGACAGTGCTGATGATGGTGAGGATGATAACGGTGATGATGATGATGTTGACAGTGATGATGATGGTGGTGATGATAATGGTGATGATGGTGATGATGATGATGTTGACAGTGATGATGATGGTGAGGATGATAACGGTGATGATGATGATGTTGACAGCGATATGATGGTGGTGATGATAATGGTGATGATGGTGATGATGGTGATGTTGACAGTGGTGATGATGACGGTGATGATAATGGTGATAATGTGATGATGATGTTGACAGTGGTGATGATGATGATGGTGGCGATGATGCTGACAGGAAACCTTTGCTGTGCAGAGGTTCTTACATGGATCATCTCACTTAATCATCACAACACACCTAGAAGGTAGGTGCTTTGCTTGTCCTCATCTTATGGATGAGAAAGCTGTGGCTCAGAGAGAGAAGTGGACATTGGTGGAGGCAAATGTTTGGCTTCCTATGAGTGGGGAATCCACTACTGCGTGGGCCTTAGTAAAAGTGGAACTCCAAATCTCACTGAAGAAGCCAAAAGGGCCAAATGCTTCTACTTCTAGGCCATGGGCACATGGCCCAAGAAGTTGGGTCAATCAGACACTCCAGCCGGCACCCTTGATCTTCACACAGGTGAGGCAAAGAATCTGAGACCCGCTGGCGCTGATGTCAGGGGTGGTTCCATGCAGTACCCGTCATCTGACGGGCAGCAACTCTGTGTTCTCTCAACTCTTTCTGCAGAAGAGGCTATTAATTGTCCCTCAACAACCATTCTCCCACTTTTCCTTGAAAATTCTCCGTGATGTTTAGCATGATGATTCCGAACGAACACCCTAAACTTTTCAATTCCTCTTGCAGCTAAATGCGGCCATGGGACTCAGGTCTGGTCACTGAGGTGGAGAAGGAAGTGATATGTAGAACTCCTGGGTCAAAGCCTGAAAGAGAAGGTGGACCCTGGCCCTACTTTTCCCTCCGTCCCCTTCGTCCATCCTCCTGGTTAGAATGACACCATGGAGGTCAGCCATCCTGGGCTAAGTGGATGAGGGCAACACTCTAGCCATGTCAGAGAAGCAAGACTGAAGAGAGCTGGATCTCTGACTGCCCTCATGAAATAGAGTTGCTGTACCAGACTAGGACTGTTACACAGGAGAAAAACCCTTAATTGATTTAAGCCACTATTATTTCAGATCCCTTTTATTCATATCCAAATCCATATCTAACTACTATTCATAAAAAATATTAGGGCCAGGGACAGTGGCTCATGCCTGTAATCCTAGCACTTTGGGAGGTCAAAGTGGGAGGATCGCTTGAGGCCAGGAGTTCTAGACCAGCCTGAACAAGAGCGAGACCCCATCTCTACACTAAAACAGAAAACTTAGCCAGGCATGGTGGTGCACCTGTAGTCCCAGCCACTTGGGACTCCTACAGCAGGAGGATCGCTTGAGCCCAGGAGTTTGAGGCTGCAGTAAGCTATGATGATGCCACTGCACTCTACCGCAGGCAACAGACGGAGTCCCAAAACAACAACAAAAGAATTCCGGGAGCTGGAGGGACAGGAAGGACCCTGCCTCCATTTCTTCTCCCTTGGGTTTTTGGGTAATTCAGCAAATGCAATCAGGTAGCAAAGCAGGTTTGTGGGAATTGTGCATTTTTCTGTCCTTTTGAGACTGTTCTAGGATGGCAGTTGTGCTGAATGTGTATGTGTGTGAGAGACAGACAGACAGACAGAATCTGAGAGTGAGGAAGGAAGCTGGGCGTATCTGGAAAGTATAATTATTTCCATTTATTGAGTTTGTATTACGTGCCAGGTGCGATTCTGATATACATTCATTTGATCCTCACAACAGCCCTGAGAAACAGGTCCCGTTAGCATCATTAATGTCCCTTCTTTCCACATGAGGTAACTGAGGCACAGAGAAAGCCCGTCATTACACTGTGCCACCTCCCACGTCAATTTCAATCACCTCCGAGCTGGCCCTGGGGAACTCTGCGTCCAGGTGAGCATCATGACCTTTGGGGTGAGGTGAAGGGACATTTGTGATGTTCCTTGTCTTTTGCAAGTCCCAAGCTCTCAATACTTCCCTCCCAGAAGCCGAGACCCTGCTGCTCATCTTCCTGCTCCCAGGCTCGCTCGTTTGCCTGCCTCGTCGCCCGCTCCCCCGTTTGCACCTGTTAAAACGAAGGTGTCCTTTGTCCCATTCTGCACCCGGGACCTCATCCTCCCCCATCTCTGCCCTTCCAAACCGTGAGCCTTTCACCTCCCTGAGCCTCAGTTTCCTCTTCTGTAGAATGGGGGTGATTTGCAGAATTGCGGGTGGATTTAGGGAGACTGCGTGGGGGGCCAGCACGGGGTGCTCTCTGCCACTGCAGCTGTGGTCCCCTTGGTGCTTGTGCCTTCAGTCCCTCACCTGCTCCCTGTGCCCCCGCAGCCAATGCCCCGCCTGCTCTTCCCCCAGCAAGCCCATCCCTGTCCTTCACATCTGGACTTCCCAAAGAGAGGTCTATACCTCTGCCTCACTTTCCCCACTCCACTCCCTGCGCACTCCAGGTGGGCCCTTCTGCCCGCACACCCTCGGCCAGACTGCTCATCCGGGCCTCAGCCACAAGCGCGTCTCAGTCTTCACCTCCCCCACCATCCCCACGCGGGGACCGCGCCCTCATTCTCGCAACTCTTCTCCTGGTTCCCCTCCGACTTCTCTGGCTTCTCCATCTACAGGTCTCCCATCTCCCTGTGTCCCGTAAGTGTTGGGGTGCCTCAAGGCACCGCTTACGCCCTCTCCTCCGCCTACATGCTCCCAAACCTCTCTCAAGCCCGGCCCCCTCTCCTGAGCTCCAGGCGCCCCCCCCAGGTGTCTCCCCTCCTTGGCATCTCTGGATGTCACATAGGCATCTCAGCCTCAGCACGCACTCACCTCAATCCAGCCTCTTCTCTGAACCTGTCCTTCCACTTATCCCACCTTGGTTGCTCGAGGCCTCGCTCTCCGTGCTGGAGATGCTCCGCGTTGCACACCGACTCTCTCCAGATCCACCCTCGCCCTTCCCCTCCCTGCTCTGCGCCCTCAGCCCCCACTCCCGCCCCCAGACTGACCTGGGTGCCCCAGTACCTATTGCCTCTCTTGACCTCTGGCTTCGCGTTAGGTTCAGCCAGTGGGAGGCGACAGCAGGAGACTGGCGGGTGGGAGGGGACGAGGGCGGGGCGCGGGGTGGCGATGCCCTTCTACACTGTAGCCGCCGCTGCCGGTGTCTCGGCCTCGGGCCCCTCTGCGCACCTCTTCAAGCCCAGGTGTGGTAACTGCTCCCCCTGCCGCTAGGCCTGGGGTGCTGCACCTTCCCTCGTCGTCTCCCGTAACCCTGCCCGCTGCTCAGTAGCCCCGGCGGCTCCGTTCGAATGAATGCGCCCCTTCTCTCCTGCCAGCACGCGCTCCCGAACCTCTCAGCCAGCCCCGTCCACGCTTCTCCTATGATTAGTCCTCTTTCTCTCTGCTCCCCACTCGCAGGACTCTGAAAAAACCGTTAGCTCACAAGTCTGCACACCTTTCCATAGCCTGTGCCTTTTATCTGGAGCAACACACACTCACACACACACACACGTGTCCCTCCTATTTCACGATCTGAACAAGTGATTCGCTTTATTCGGGAAACCCCATCCGCCCCACTTCTCCGGCTCAGGCAAATTAGGGTCCTCTTTTGTGTTCCCAAGATTCCCCTACGAAGAGGGATAGTTTGTGGCGGATAGGTGGGGGCGTGGCTAGTGGAAGCCCGGGGCTGACGGTGGGGGCGTGGCTAGTGGAAGCCCCAGGTTGGTGGGGGCCGTGGCTAGTGGAAGCCCAGGGCTGACCGTGGGGGCGTGGCTAGCGAAGCCTAGGGCTGGTGGCGGGGGCGTGGCTAGTGCAAGCCCACCGTGGACCTTTTGTGCAACTGGTAGATGTGGGTGTGTCCCGTAGAACACTAGGGGCCCCCGCAAAAACCCAGGTTGCCTGGTTTCACAGTTGACCAAATCTGCCAGAGACCTTAGCCCTGAATCCCAACTTCCCACTGGATGACTGTTTTCAGGCAGAATTTCAAAGTTTTATGGCAACTTTTACAGAAATCACAAAACAGCGACAGCGACTGATGCTGATGAGCTGGAGAAGAAAAGGGAAGTGGGTATCGGGTCTGGAATGTTGGGGCTGATGCGATGCACGACAGGACATTAGAATGCTAAAAACCTTTGGGAAGCAGGAGGTATGAGGGTAGCAGGGTCATCCTGGGGGCCCAAGGAGTGAGTGGCACTCCCCACACCCCAGGTGTGTCCTTTGGGCAGGAAACATCAACAATAAGAAAATGCAGATGGCCTACCAACAGATGGGTGGCCTCCAAAGTTAAAAATGCCCACCCAGATCCCTTGGCCCAGTCCCACCCTCCCACCCTACCCACCCGACCCCCCATCAGGCAGAGATGTGGCAGCATTTGCTGGCTTGTAGCATTGGTCCTCTGGGACCCTCGGTCTCCTCTTCGAGGGTCCTGCCCGGATTGGCTGGCACTGAGGGCAAAATGAACCTTCTAGATTGTCAGGGGAGATCAGCTGGACTTCCTTTGATTTCCGGCCTCTTCCCCAAGCCGGTTCTCATGGCTGAGGGAGTCCGCTGCCCTCTCAAAAGTTAAGTCTGTCACCCCCCTTCCCCAAGACATGCACCCTCCCACGTCCCCCCTCCCCCAAACACACTATATACACACACAGGCCCCTCCCTCCAAGGCGTGGCTGGGCTCTCAGAGGTAGTGGAGGGTGAGTGGGGGCGCTGGAATGTGAGAAGTTGCAGGTTCAAAATGTGCCTCCTCCAGCTAAGCCTTGGGACTTAAACCCCTAACTTCTCCCCTCCCTTCTCCAAGCCTCCAGAATGAGCGTCCTCCCAAGAGCCCGGGCGGAGAAACGAGGAAAGGTGCGCGCCCTCGTCAGGCGCACCTGTTCCTCGCCGCTGGGGCTGAGCGTGACTCCCTGAGGGCTGCGCGGAAGGGCTGAGATCTAGGACGTCCTGGGCTAGATCAGCCTCCTTCCGAGGGTCCCCAGGGAGGGTAAATGCTGAGGCCCTGGGGCACGGGGAAGGGAGACTTGTTGGACAGAACCAGGCTGGGTGTCTGGGGAGAAAGACCTTAAATTCCCTAGAAGAACAGTCACTGGGGTGGTCCCCCCTGGCGGTGGGGTAGATGGTGACTAACAGGGACGAGCAGTGGGGTGGGGCAGTGGGCTGACCACGGGGCCCCAGAAGAGGAGCTGGGGAGGCTGACCTACTGGGGACAAAGGACGGGGGAGATCAGACCCCAGGAGAGAGAGACTGAGTCCCAGGACAGGAGGCTGAACAGGGAGGGCAAAGGAGCCAAGGGTCCAAGAGCAGGTGCCGCCGAGGCCCCGCCACCCGTCCCCGGGGGCGGGGGCGGGGGCGACCGAGTCCCCGCGGAGGCCCTAGAAGCCCCGGATGTGGCAGTACGCCTCGAGGCTGGCGAAGAGGATGTAGAGGAGCCAGAGGCCCAGGAAGAGCGCGGTGGTGGCGAGCTTGGGTCCGCGCGGGCCGCCCAGCTCGCCGCCGATGTGCGGCCGGCGCCGGTACAGCAGCACGGCGATGCCCACGAAGGCGAAGACGGTGAAGAGCGTGACGGAGAAGGCCAGCGTGCCGGTGCGCACCTCGAAGGGGCGGCCCTGCACCGCCCAGTACACGGCGGCCACCGACCAGGCCACGCCCAGGCCCAGGAACACGTTCACCGCGTTGGAGCCGGTCACGTTGCCGATGGACGCGTCCGCGCACTGGTCCTGCAGCGCCGCCACCTTGCTGGCAAACGTGTCTGTGGGGGACAGAGACACGCGCGTCGGACGGGCTGGCGTCGCCTGGCGCCCGTCGCCTGCTGTCCCTAGGACGCCAGTTTCTGCGGGCCGCCTCCCATTCCCTGAGCTCCGCGCGGGCGTGTGGGCTAGAGGCCACTGACCCCACCCAAGCGACAGGGTCCGTCGCCACCTCTCTGCCTGCTCGCCCAGCCCCCTGCTGGCTTTCCGAGGGACCTGCCTGCCCTGAGCCGGACCCGCCGTCTGTTTTCTAGGGGACCCATGGCCTCTGCCTTTGGAACCGGCCACCTGCTTCCTTTGGGACCCATGGTCTACATTTTACGGGGCCTGTGGTCTACTTTTATGAGACTTGCTGCCTGCTTTCGATGTGACCCGCTGCCTGCTTCTGATGGGAATCGCTGTCTGATTCCACGCCCCCACAGTTCGGTTTTCTACGAACCCAGCCTTCCCACTGCCACCTGGCTGGACAAAAACAAGTGCCGGCCGCATCCACGTGCACCCCCTTCCTGTCGGCCCCCGCACTGGGTTCTAACAGGCGCACAGCCTCGTTTCTGTGACCTCCCCGCATCCTGAGCATCTTGCTAACTCAAGTCTCTGGTGTGGGGGGCAGGCAGCAGAAAGCCGCAGGCGAGACTCCCCACGCCACTGCCTGCTGTCGGGGCCTACAGCGCCACCACTTGACTGGCGAACGCATCGACAGGGCAAACAGAGGTTTCAGTGCCTCCCACACACACAACGCCTGTTCTTCCCACTCCCGTAAGAATTTCAGTCTTGCCGCCTCGTTTCTAAGGGACCCTCCCTGGGTTTATTTAGGAAGAGGGGATCATAGCCGTCGTGTTTCGATGGGACACACACTATAGTCTCGGAGGCCCCACCACCTTATTTCTGTGGCACCCTCTCGTCTAACATCCTGTTTGCACTTAATTAAGCCTTTGAGACGCGGGACCCCTGGCGCTGGCCCTGCCTGGCTCTGGTCCTGCCTGCCGCCACAGTTCCACGGAATCTTCTGTCTGGCTTCTTGGGGGTGGGACATTAACATCTTGTTTCTGTGGACTCACTGAGTGGTTTCTATGATGTCCCCACCTTCTTTCTAGGGGACCCCTCTCCCGACACCTGTCTCTTCAATGCCCAGCCACCTTCTTTCTGTGGAATCCATTGTCTGGTTTCTCCCTTTTCCCAACGCTTTAATTCTGTGGGACATTCCACCTGGTCACTTGTGGGGGGGCTCAGGTCACACCTTGTATCTATGGGACCCGCTGCCTTGCTTCTATTTCTTGGGGACCCACTGCCCAAGCCCTGCACGTCTCCACTGCCTGTGTTTGCGGCATCTTTCCCTTGTACCGCCCCCGCCAGGCCTCTCTGAGGCCCCCACCCCCCAACGAGCAGCCTCCCAGGGTGTTACCAGGGATGGAGGTGCCCAGGGCCACGAAGACAACAGCATTGACAGAGTCCTTGAGGCCAACAGTGCAGCCAAAGTGGGAAGCTAGGTCCCCAATGAGGGCAGTGAGCAGGCCGATGACCAGGATGCAGACGCCAAAGCAGGCCCAGCCATGGCAGTACTCGGTGGGGGGCACGCAGGCAAACAGAACCTTCCAGAACACCGTCAAGAAGTGCATCACATAGTCGAAGCACGATGGCAGCCGCTCCTCCCGGGACCCGTCCTCCTCCTCCTCCTCGTCCCCTGTGGGCACAAGACCCAGCTGGGGCACACACCTGTACCTCCTTCTTCCTCGCCTACAGAGGCCCCATTTGTTTAATTTCCAGACAGCAAGTCCCACAAAACCAATTACCTTCCCAGAATCCCTTGCAGCTAGGTGTGACCATGTCAGCAGCCACACAGAAACCTTCCCAGAATCCCTTGCAGCTAGGAGGATGAATGGGCCTAGGTAAAAAAATATTTACTTTCCCAGAATCCCTTGAAGCTAGAGGAGGCCATGTGTGCCCAGCTAAAAATATTCACTTTCCCAGGATCCTTTGCTGCTGGAGACAGCCATATTACTAGCTAAAAATATTCCTTTTCCCAGAAGCCTTTACAGCTACTGAAAGCCATGTCTGCAGCTAGAAATATTCACTTCCTCAGATTCACTGCAGCTGACTGTAGCCATGTGCTCCATTCAATGTACTCATTTTCCCAGAATCCCTTGCAGCTAGAGAGCCATGTACCCAGCTAAAATTAGTCAGTTTCCCAGAGTCCCTTGGGACTAGCAACAGCTGTGTCCTCAGATAAAATTCCAAGAATTCCTTGCAGCTGGCAGTGGCCATGTCTTCAGCTAAATACTTGTTTTCCCAGAACCCCCTGCAACAGTGGCCATCTGAGCCAGTCTGGCAATGAGACATGTACACAGGGTTTCTGAAAAGCTCTAGCTTTCCTGATATGGGCGTCGTGTGATAGATGAGTTTGCTGAGCTTTGTAAAGGAAGCTTCATGCTTAGAGTCATACCACCTATTGTGACCTAATGTGCCTTGCTTTTGTCACCTGCGGTGACTTCTGAAATGTGAAAGCACAAATGAAATGTTTTGTCTACTTCGCCCTAAACTGAAAAGCATAAGGTAACAAATGACAAGCAGTGTGCCAAGCATTGCATCTGGAAGGAAGCTGATAAAAAATATTGTCACCTGGACCAGTCCCTCAGAGAGCCAGGGAGTAAAAGCCAGGATGGCCACCAATCACAGAGCCACTTCCCAGGTTCAACCTGAAGGCTCCTCGACTTGCTCTCTCCAAGAAACATCCGAATGTCCTCAAGCAGAGGACACACCTGGTGGCAGCGCAGGCAGAGAGAGAGACTGGCCAGTTCCGGGGGTTCAGGTCCTATGTCCCTTTCTCACTTTTCTAGGCTTACTTAGCCACTTGGCTTGTTAAAGAAATAAATGCTCAGATTTGTAAATGCTTAACCAAGTGGTTTCTTGGTTCTGCAGGTTACATCTCAAGAATGAGGTTTTTGCTGTGACCCCAAATACAATGGAATTAGAAACCAAAACTGAAAACTGAAACTCAACAGGCATGCTGCCCCTTCCTGCTCCCCCCTTTCCTCTTTATTCCTGCTTGGAGTACAGACGGGAGGCGCAGCAGCCCTCTTGCAACCACGAGGGCAAAAGCTGAGAGTGGGAAGGAGAAATAAAGGAGGAGATTTTGTGATTTCTTAATGACATGACTGAGCTGCTGCACCAACTCATCGCCCACGACCGATTCTTTTTGCGCCATGAGAAAAATAAACTCGAATGTGCTCAAGCCGTTGGTGGTGGAGTTTTCTGCTGCTTGCTGCCGAATGCATCCCTAATTGAACCACTGTGAGACATGGCTGCGGTCAGAGCAGGGAGGCCATGCTCTTTGGGAGCGAAGGGGCTGTATCACTGCATCACTTGGGGCTTCTCCTTGCCCTGCTCCAAATCCTGCCTTGGCTCCCTATTGCCCTCCAATGCAGTCCTACACTCCTGGGCTTGGCCTCTGCTCACTTCTCCAGCCTCTCCCATTTAAAGGAAGGCTTGTGGTTACACCTGTGGTCCTAGAGCCACCCTCTCTGGTGTCAAATCCTGGATCTGCCCTCTGAACCTCCAGGTACCTATCTGAGAAATGGGAGTAATTGTCGGACCCGCTTCATTAGAAGGTTGTGATGACTAAATGAGTCTGTTCCTGTACAGTGCTCTCAACAGAGCCTTGCACATCTCCAGTGTTACTATTATTGCTTTGGTCGTTATTGCTGGAAGCCCTTTCAGTGCCTGGGGGGGATTCAAAGATGCCCCAAACCAGGTCCAGCCTGCAAAGAGCTGACAGTCTAGGAACGGGGGTAAAGGCAATACAAAAACACCTGCAAGTGCGAGCTGGGACACGATTCATCCCTACGGGAGCGAGAAGTGCCCTTCTCCCCCTTCTCCCCCTTCTCCGTGGGCCCCTCCGGCAGCCCTGGGCTCACAAGCATCAAAAGGCTCGTGCTGGACAGAGTGCGGGGTGATCAAGCACCAGTCTGGACACTGGAGAAACGTGAATCAAATGGGTTCACAGGGGAAACGAACTCTCAGCCATACCTGGCACTCAAGACGTGACAGCGTCGCCATCTTCATCCTCAGCGTGATTATTACTGTCCCTGTGATCATTCTGGTTGTCATTCTCCCTCCACTCCAAGGGTGCTCTCATCTAGCCACCTGGTTTCTGTGAATCTGTAACCTGACACATGCTGGTCCTCTGCGCGGCCACCACCTCACGCCTTGTTCCTGTTTTGCCTCACTCGCCACCCCGCCCTGCTCAGCTCCCAGAGCCCCTTTCCGGCTCCCCATTGTTGCTGGAATGGAGCTCAAATGAGATGGCAGGGCCCATCGCCTCCCCTGCAGTCACTACAGCCTCAACCCACACCCCCACTCTCTCCACTCTCCCCCGCCACCTCCCTCTCCAGGGCTCCTCCCATTCAGAACTCTCCATGGCTCCCTAGTGTGTTTGAAATGACACCCAAGCCCCCTACGGTGGCCCGCAAGGAGCTGTGTGGTCAGGACTCCGCTGACTCTCAGCCTCATCTTGTACCTCTTCCCCAAGCCCCAAACTAGGCGCCCTCCCAAAACGTGCCATAATCTCGCGCACGTCTAGACTTCTGTGCTTGGCTGTCCTCCTGCCTGGAACGCCCTCCCTGTCTTCTCCCTGCTCCCGGCTGACAGCTATTCCGACCTGAAGACCCAGCTCAGCTGCCACCTCATCCAGGAAGCTCTCCCTGGCCTCCAGGCTGGCCCAGGCACCCCAGCTGGGCTCTCCATGGGGTTCCCTGCCCATGCTCTGTCCACTCTAGATCGTCACTCTCCCTGACACGTCTGTCCCCCTGTACTTGACTGTAAGCTCCATGAGGACAGGGCCAGGGCTGTCTCGGCCACCTCTGTGTCCCTAGCATTGTCCCCTTCAGAATATGTTGAGAGACTGTGGCTTTTGAGCGAGATGCCGTTTTGCTTGTATTAGGTCTACAGTCTGGGGTCTCTGCCCACCTCCTGGTTTCTTCCATCTCTGAAGCCTGGTTTCTTTTGCTACTACATGACAATTTCTTTCCAACCACAATTCCTTCTATGCTTTCAGGCCTCCCCGAAGGAAACCTGATGTTGTATAAGAGACGTAAACCTTGAGCTCTGACCTTTTCTGGACTCTCTGTGGGACTTTAGGCCAGTCCCTCTTCTCCCTCTGAGCCTCAGTTTCCCCAATCTGTATCACAAAGGACCAATGTTGGCCTCGGAGACGGAGTCTGTGAATCCAAGTGGCACAGTGTCTCCGGCCACAAGGGGGCAGTGCGGGCCTGTCTGAGGCAAAGGAGGGTGGGGACCCGCGCAGGTGGGAGACAGCTGGGTGCCCTGGCGACTGTCTCCATGGCAACAGAGGAACCAGGCTCTGTCTGGGGAGGCCGCACCATTGAACCTGTTCCCACCTCCAACTGCCTGACACGGGTAGGAAGCCCAGGCCGGGACCCCTCTTTTCTGTGTGTATGTCTTTGAGTGTCCGTCTATCCTGTGGCATCTCTTCCTTATCTTTTCCTGTGTCTTTCTGTACCTCTCTGATTCTTTATCTTCGTGTCTGCATCTCTCGGTGTCTTTCCCGCCATCTTTCTTGTCTCTGTCACCTTGTTCTTCTCCCCCAGTCCCTCTTTCCCGCCCTGTCTTTCCATCCATTTCTCCCCTTTTCTCCGTGTCTCCTTCTGTCTCTCTCTTCTCTCTCCTCCCTCCCCACTTACCTGCGCTCACCGTAATTGCCTCTAAAAACTGCTCCCTCCACGAATGGGTCCCGATTACCAACGCCAAGTTCGTTTTCTTGATGAGTTTATCCACCGTGTTCTGGGGACGAGAGGGCGGGGAGATCATTGCGCCTGAGCTACCCAGGGCAGCTACACGAGGGGCGCTGCGGCTGGGGACTCACACCCATGTCCAGGGTCCTCAACCTTCCGCACCCGTCCGTCCGGCAAGGACCGGGCGGTGCATGCACTGTCCGTGGTGCTGACAAGGGGCCCCTCGTCAGCCTGTCCTTGGGACCCTCAGGGCTCCATTCTTTCCAGGCCCTCCCCAAGGAAATGACCCAGGCCAGATCCCAGGAAGGTGAGGCCCCAGCAAATCACCTTAAAATCATACGACTCCTCAATGATGACCTCCAGCCGGCAGTTTTCCCCAAGAACTGGCTTGCCCATCTCTGCTATCCTCCGAGCCTCCTCCTCCTCAGCCGTCAGTTTCCTGTCCCCGTCCCCTGCAGCATGAGGGACTGCAGTTAGACTCCCAGGAGACCTACCTAACTGGGCCTGCGACGCTTTTGCTACCCGTTCCCATGGAGGGAGAAAACCTATCTGTTCTCTGGGAAGCCTCCTTGGCGACTCCTCCCAGCTCCCATCTGACCACCCTCTCCCTCAGCCCATAGGCTGGTCCATGAAGCTTAGTTGGTGGGCTCTGGCATTCATTGGGTGAAGGCTGTGTGACCTTGGGCAATGCTTTAGCCTCTCTATGCCTCAGTTTTCAAATCTGTAAAACGGGCACAATAATAGTACCTACCTCATAAGGTGGTTCTGAGAGTTTAATGAGTTAATTCATGTGAAGTGGGTAGAACAGTGCCCAGAACATAACAAATATAAATATTATGTTTATCATTATCACCATAATCATCATCACCACCATCCTACCCTGGTGGGAAGAGGCCTGTCTCTACATCCAAGCTCTAGAAACATCCTAGAGGGTGTCTTAGGTGGCGAGGAAACAGGAAGATATGAATCTTGGACCCAGATCCACCTATATCCTGGCCCTGAGCTCACTGATCTCCCCAGGGTGTGCTGACCCGTCACTGAAGCCCAGCACAGCCCAACCCTATCTCTGGTCCACAGCTCCGAGCTTCTCACTGTGACCCCAAATGTAAACCCGTCACCAACACTGACTCCAAACCCCAACCCTCAACCCTGGATCTGACCTCAATCCAACCCTAACCCTAAACCCCAATCCCAACTCTAATACTCACCATAACTTGGGCCACCAATAAACCCAAGCCACACCCCAAACTCCAACTCCACACCTAACTCCAGTCCTACACCAGACCCCAGACCTCAGTCCCAACTCCCATCTCTGACACCATCACTAACAGAGAACTTGACCAAGTGGCAAAGACTGCTACGTGTTCACCTGAACCTGTTTTTGTCCTTCCCTGGGCAAAGAGCTGAACTACATTTCCCACCCTTCCTTGCAGCTGGGTGTGGCCATGGGACTGAGTTACAGACAACGGAATGTGCCCAAAAGCCACGGACAGTCCCTTCAGGCTAAGCACCTCCAAATCTCCCATGTGATCCTCCAAACTCTTTCGCCCTCTTCACCAGCTGGAAGCAGAGTCCAGGGACAATGCCAAAGCCCCATGGCACAGTGGAGCCACAAGATGGGATGGCCACATGGCAGAAGAAAGCCACCCACCCACCATGAACACTCTTAAAAAACTTTGCCAGTGAAGGAAATAACTTTTTTTGGTCTTCGTTAATTAAGCTACTGAGATTGGCAGGCCTATTTGTTCCAGCAGCTTACGTTACTTACCCTAACTAACACAATTTTTAGTCTAACCCTAATCCTAACCCTAAGCCCCAATTCTGACCTTGACTCCCAAACTATCGTCACGATCTACAAGCCACTGACCCTAGCCCCAACTCTCACCCCAATCTCTGACCTCTTCCCAATTCTAACCAAAATCCCTCGAATGCCATTACTCATATCAAACTCCAACCTTAGCTTTGACCTAAATGTGACACTAATTCTAAGCTGATCCTACCACAAGCCCAGAAAACCACCTCCAACCTCAACTCTAACTTTGACCCAGTCCTAACAGTGGTCTTAAATCCTAACCCCACCCCAGTGCTCATCAACCCCAAACCTGATTCCCTCTGACTCCACCACAATCCCAGGTCCGACCTTATGACTTACTCTTCCCCCAACCTTGACCGCAGACATCATCTTGATCTCCACACCTCTAGCTGTAACCCCAAATTCCCACTGGCCCCCGCCAACTCTCAGGCCAGCTCCAACCCTCACCCAGCCCTTAATCTGACTTAATCTTATCTCCAACCTGCCTCAAACCTGACCCGGAAGTGTAGCTCTGGGGCTCTGCCCCTCCCCGAGGCCCTCCCTACTCAAAGCCCAGAGGGGACTCTACTCACCTTGATTCAGTAGCAGAGCTGGGGAGAGACAGAGACAGGGAGACAGTGAGATCACTTTCCTGGGAAGCTCTGGGCTCGCGAGCTCGGAGGAGCACCCACAGTTAAGCCCCCACAGGTCCCCCAGCCCTGGACCCCTTACCTCTCCCACAGCCCCTGGGTCACCCCTCACCTGAAATCCCTCGCTTAAGCCACTGGGGCTGGCCCAGCTCGATGAAGAAATTATCCTTTTTCTCATATTCCTCGTCATCCACTATCTTCACCTGAAGAGTTTTCCTGGGCAAGGGGTGGGGGCAGAACACCCAGGTAAGGCCCCTCCCAGAAAGGCTTGAGCACCCCTCTGCCCCAGACTCCATAACCTCATGTGATCCTCACATCCACCCTAGAGGAAGCACTATTATTATTATTATTATTATTATTTTTTGAGACAGTCTCACTCTGTTGTCCAGGCTAGAGTGCTGTGGTGTCAGCCTAGCTCACAGCAACCTCAAACTCCTGGGCTTAAGCGAGCCTCCTGCCTCAGACTCCCGAGTAGCTGGGACTACAGGCGTGCGCCACCATGCCTGGCTAATTTTTTCTATATACTTTTAGTTGTCCAATTAATTTCTTTCTATTTTTAGTAGAGATGGGGTCTCACTCTTGCTCAGGCTGGTCTCGAACTCCTGA